>JARVXP010000233.1:0-56532 GCA_029856935.1 Cyclocarya paliurus | reverse complement strand
AACCTCTTAAACTTTGCCACTTTGCCCTCACTTGGCTTTCTAAAGTTAGGCAAAGTGGTAAAAATAAGAGGGTGCTCCGAATTGCCCGGGGGTCGGGGCATACATACCATAAGGTCATTGTAGTACCATGGGAAGCCCCCGAGCAAAAAACTCCAACCTCTTAAATTTGCAACTTTGCCCTCACTTGGCTTTCTACAAAGCAAGGGCAAAGTGGTAAAAATAAGAGGTGCTCCGAATTACCGGGGTCGGGGCATACATACCATAAGGTCATGTAGTACCATGGGAAGCCCCGAGCAAAAAACTCCAACCTCTTAACTTTGCCACTTTGCCCTCACTTGGCTTTCTATTGAGTAAAGGGCAAAGTGGTAAAAATAAGAGGTGCTCGAATTGCCTGGGGTTGGGCATACATACCATAAGGTCATTGTAGTACCATGGGAGCCCCGAGCAAAAAACTCCAACCTCTTTAACTTTGCCACTTTGCCCTCACTTGGCTTTTACAAAGCAGGAAAGTGGTAAAAATAAGAGGTGCTCCGAATTGCCCGGGGTCGGGGCATACATACCATAAGGTCATTGTAGTACCAGGAAGCCCCCGAGAAAAAACTCCAACCTCTTAACTTTGCCACTTTGCCCTCACTTGGCTTTCTAAAAGTAAAGGGCAAAGTGGTAAAAATAAGAGGTGCTCCGAATTGCCCGGGGTCGGGGCATACATACCATAAGGTCATTGTAGTACCATGGGAAGCCCCGAGCAAAAAACTCCAACCTCTTAACTTTGCCACTTTGCCCTCACTTGGCCTTCTACAAAGCAAGGGCAAAGTGGTAAAAAATAAGAGGTGCTCCGAATAGCCCGGGGTCGGGGCATACATACCATAAGGTCATTGTAGTACCATGGGAAGCCCCCGAGCAAAAAAACCAACCTCTTAACTTTGCCACTTTGCCCTCACTTGGCTTTCTCAAAGCTAAGGGCAAAGTGGTAAAAATAAGAGGTGCTCCGAATTGCCCGGGGTCGGGGCATACATACCATAAGGTCATTGTAGTACCATGGGAAGCCCCGAGCAAAAAACTCCAACCTCTTAACTTTGCCACTTTGCCCTCACTTGGCTTTCTACAAAGCAAGGGCAAAGTGGTAAAAATAAGAGGTTCCCTGAATTGCCAGGGGTCGGGGCATCCATAAAATAAGGTGATTGTAGTACCATGGGAAAGCCCCCGAGCAAAAAACTCCAACCTCTTAACTTTGCCACTTTGCCCTCACTTGGCTTTCTACAAAGCAAGGGCAAAGTGGTAAAAATAAGAGGTGCTCCGAATTGCCCGGGGTCGGGGCATACATACCATAAGGTCATTGTAGTACCATGGGAAGCCCCGAGCAAAAAACTCCAACCTCTTAACTTTGCCACTTTGCCCTCACTTGGCTTTCTAATGAGTAAAGGGCAAAGTGGTAAAAATAAGAGGTGCTCCGAATTGCCCGGGGTCGGGGCATACATACCAAAGGTCATTGTAGTACCATGGGAAGCCCCCGAGCAAAAAACTCCAACCTCTTAACTTTGCCACTTTGCCCTCACTTGGCTTTCTACAAAGCAAGGGCAAAGTGGTAAAAATAAGAGGTGCTCCGAATAGCCCGGGTCGGGGCATACATACCATAAGGTCATTGTAGTACCATGGGAAGCCCCCGAGCAAAAAACTCCAACCTCTTAACTTTGCCACTTTGCCCTCACTTGGCTTTCTACATAAGCAAGGGCAAAGTGGTAAAAATAAGAGGTGCTCCGAATTGCCCGGGGTCGGGGCATACATACCATAAGGTCATTGTAGTACCATGGGAAGCCCCCGAGCAAAAAACTGCAACCTCTTAACTTTGCCACTTTGCCCTCACTTGGCTTTCTACAAAGCAAGGGCAAAGTGGTAAAAATAAGAGGTGCTCCGAATTGCCCGGGGTCGGGGCATACATACCATAAGGTCATTGTAGTACCATGGGAAGCCCCCGAGCAAAAAACTCCACCTCTTAACTTTGCCACGTTGCCCTCACTTGGCTTTCTAATGAGCAAGGGCAAAGTGGTAAAAATAAGAGGTGCTCCGAATTAGCCCGGGGTCGGGGCATACATACCATAAGGTCATTGTAGTACCATGGGAAGCCCCCGAGCAAAAAACTCCAACCTCTTAACTTTGCCACTTTGCCCTCACTTGGCTTTCTAAAGAAGGGCAAAGTGGTAAAAATAAGAGGTGCTCCGAATTGCCCGGGGTCGGGGCATACATACCATAAGGTCATTGTAGTACCATGGGAAGCCCCCGAGCAAAAAAACTCCAACCTCTTAACTTTGGCACTTTGCCCTCACTTGGCTTTCTACAAAGCAAGGGCAAAGTGGTAAAAATAACAGGTGCCCTGAATTGCCCGGGGTCGGGGCATACATACCATAAGGTCATTGTAGTACCTTGGAAGCCCCCGAGCAAAAAACTCCAACCTCTTAACTTTGCCACTTTGCCCTCACTGGGCTTTCTACAAAGCAAGGGCAAAGTGGTAAAAATAAGAGGTGCTCCGAATTGCCCGGGGTCGGGGCATACATACCATAAGGTCATTGTAGTACCATGGGAAGCCCTCGAGCAAAAAACTCCAACCTCTTAACTTTGCCACTTTGCCCTCACTTGGCTTTCTACAAAGCAAGGGCAAAGTGGTAAAAATAAGAGGTGCTCCGAATTGCCTGGGGTCGGGGCATCCATAAGGTCATTGTAGTACCATGGGAAGCCCCCGAGCAAAAAACTCCAACCTCTTAACTTTGCCACTTTGCCCTCACTTGGCTTTCTAATGAGTAAAGGGCAAAGTGGTAAAAATAAGAGGTGCTCCGAATTGCCTGGGTCGTCGGGGCATACATACCATAAGGTCATTGTAGTACCATTGGAAGCCCCTGAGCAAAAAACTCCAACCTCTTAACTTTGCCACTTTGCCCTCACTTGGCTTTCTACAAAGCAAGGGAAAGTGGTAAAAATAAGAGGTGCTCCGAATTGCCCGGGGTCGGGGCATACATACCATAGGTCATTGTAGTACCATGGGAAGCCCCTGAGCAAAAAACTCCAACCTCTTAACTTTGCCACTTTGCCCTCACTTGGCTGTCTACAAAATATGGGCAAAGTAGTAAAAATAAGAGGTGCTCCGAATTGCCCGGGGGTCGGGGCATACATACCATAAGGTCATTGTAGTACCATGGGAAGCCCCCGAGGCAAAAAACTCCAACCTCTTAACTTTGCCAGTTTGCCCTCACTTGGCTTTTACAAAGCAAGGGCAAAGTGGTAAAAATAAGAGGTGCTCCGAATTGCCCGGGGTCGGGGCATACATACCATAAGGTCATTGTAGTACCATGGGAAGCCCCCGAGCAAAAAACTCCAACCTCTTAACTTTGCCACTTTGCCCTCACTTGGCTTTCTACAAAGCAAGGGCAAAGTGGTAAAAATAAGAGGTGCTCCGAATTGCCCGGGGTCGGGGCATAGACATACCATAAGGTCATTGTAGTACCATGGGAAGCCCTCGAGCAAAACTCCAACCTCTTAACTTTGCCACTTTGCCCTCACTTGGCTTTCTACAAAGCAAGGGCAAAGTGGTAAAAATAAGAGGTTGCTCCGAATTGCCCGGGGTCGGGGCATACATACCATAAGGTCATTGTAGTACCATGGGAAGCCCCGAGCAAAAAACTCCAACCTCTTAACTTTGCCACTTTGCCCTCACTTGGCTTTCTAATGAGTAAAGGGCAAAGTGGTAAAAATAAGAGGTGCTCCGAATAGCCCGGGGTCGGGGCATACATACCATAAGGTCATTGTAGTACAATGGGAAGCCCCCGAGAAAAAAACGCCAACCTCTTAACTTTGCCACTTTGCCCTCACTTGGCTTTCTACAAAGCTAGGGCAAAGTGGTAAAAATAAGAGGTGCTCTGAATTGCCAAGGGTCGGGGCATACATACCATAAGGTCATTGTAGTACGATGGGAAGCCCCCGAGCAAAAAACTCCAACCACTTAACTTTGCCACTTTGCCCTCAATTGGCTTTCTACAAAGCAAAGGCAAAGTGGTAAAAATAAGATGTGCTCCGAATTGCCATAGGTCGAGGCATACATACCATAAGGTCATTGTAGTACCATGGGAAGCCCCCGAGCAAAAAACTCCAACCTCTTAACTTTGCCACTTTGCCCTCACTTGGCTTTCTACAAAGTAAGGGCAAAGTGGTAAAAATAAGAGGTGCTCTGAATTGCCCAGTGTCGGGGCATACATACCATAAGGTCATTGTAGTACCATGTCAAGACCCCGAGCAAAAAACTCCAACCTCTTAACTTTGCCACTTTGCCCTCACTTGGCTTTCTACAAAGCAAGGGCAAAGTGGTAAAAATAAGAGGTGCTCTGAATTGCCCAGGGTCGGGGCATATATACCATAAGGTCATTGTAGTACGATGGGAAACCCCCGAGCAAAAAACTCCAACCTCTTAGCTTTGCCACTTTGCCCTCACTTGGCTTTCTAATGAGTAGAGGGCAAAGTGGTAAAAATAAGAGGTGCTCCGAATAGCCCGGGGTCGGGGCATAGATACCATAAGGTCATTGTAGTACCATGGGAAGCCCCCGAGCAAAAAACTCCAACCTCTAAACTTTGCCACTTTGCCCTCATTTGGCTTTCTACAAAGCTAGGGCAAAGTGGTAAAAATAAGAGGTGCTCTAAATTGCCCAGGCTCGGGGCATACATACCATAAGGTCATTGTAGTACGATGGGAATCCCCCGAGCAAAAAACTCCAACCTCTTAACTTTGCCACTTTGCCCTCACTTGGCTTTCTACAAAGCTAGGGCAAAGTGGTAAAAATAAAAGGTGCTCTAAATTGCCCAGGGTCGGGGCATACATACCATAAGGTCATTGTAGTACGATGGGAAGCCCCCGAGCGAAAAACTCCAACCACTTAACTTTGCCACTTTGCCCTCAATTGGATTTCTAATGAGTAAAGGGCAAATTGGTAAAAATAAGAGGTGCTCCGAATAGCCCGGGGTCGGGGCATAGATACCATAAGGTCATTGTAGTACCATGGGAAGCCCGTAAGCAAAAAACTCCAACCTCTTAACTTTGCCACTTTGCCCTCACTTGGCTTTCTACAAAGCTAGGGCAAAGTGGTAAAAATAAGAGGTGCTCTGAATAGCCCGGGGTCGGGGCATAGATACCATAAGGTCATTGTAGTACGATGGGAAGCCCCCGAGCGAAAAACTCCAACCACTTAACTTTGCCACTTTGCCCTCAATTGGCTTTCTAATGAGTAAATGGCAAAGTGGTAAAAATAAGAGGTGCTCCGAATTGCCCGGGGTCGGGGCAAACAAACCAAAAGGTCGTTGTAGTACCATGGGAAGCCTCCAAGCAAAAAAATCCAACCTCTTAGCTTTGCCACTTTGCCCTCAATTGGCTTTCTACAAAGCAAGGGCAAAGTGGTAAAAATAAGAGGTGCTCTGAATAGCCCGGGGTCGGGGCATAGATACCATAAGGTCATTGTAGTACCATGGGAAGCCCCCGAGCAAAAAACTCCAACCTCTTAACTTTGCCACTTTGCCCTCAATTGGCTTTCTACAAAGCAAGGGCAAAGTGGTAAAAATAAGAGGTGCTCCGAATTGCCTGGGGTCGGGGCATACATACCATAAGGTCATTGTAGTACCATGGGAAGCCCCCGAGTAAAAAAATGCAACATCTTAACTTTGCCACTTTGCCCTCACTTGGCTTTCTACAAAGCTAGGGCAAAGTGGTAAAAATAAGAGGTGCTCTGAATTGCCCAGGGTCGGGCATACATACCATAAGGTCATTGTAGTACGATGGGAAGCCCCCGAGCGAAAAACTCCAACCACTTAACTTTGCCACTTTGCCCTCAATTGGCTTTCTAATGAGTAAAGGGCAAAGTGGTAAAAATAAGAGGTGCTCCGAATAGCCCGGGGTCGGGGCATAGATACCATAAGGTCATTGTAGTACCATGGGAAGCCCCCGAGCAAAAAACTCCAATCTCTTAACTTTGCCACTTTGCCCTCACTTGGCTTTCTACAAAGCTAGGGCAAAGTGGTAAAAATAAGAGGTGCTCCGAATTGCCCGGGGTCGGGGCATACATACCATAAGGTCATTGTAGTACCATGGAAGCCCCCGAGTAAAAAACTGCAACCTCTTAACTTTGCCACTTTGCCCTCACTTGGCTTTCTACAAAGCTAGGGCAAAGTGGTAAAAATAAGAGGTGCTTTGAATAGCCCGGGGTCGGGGCATAGATACCATAAGGTCATTGTAGTACCATGGGAAGCCCCCGAGCAAAAAACTCCAACCTCTTAACTTTGCCACTTTGCCCTCACTTGGTGATATGAACCCGTAGGAATGGAATCCCTTGAACCCACAATCAATTTGAAAACGCACCCAAGAAAGCCAAAATCAAGTCAATGGATGGAGAATCTAGACCCGATGAAAACTCGTTTCAAGAACCTAGATTATATTAAAATCTAGACCCGATGAATAACCCGTCTCAACAACCCAGATTACAAGGAGGAACGCCACAAAGGTTGTGATTTGCCTTTGATAAGTTCAAAAGTTCAATGAAGAACAAGAGGAGCAAACTCACTAACAAAGAACATTCAAAATTGTCTAATCTCTGAAATGAGGCTACAATGAGTGTTTTAACCAAAACCCTATTGAAACCCTAACCGAAAATAAACCCTACTTCCAAAACTACCCTCGGATGAACAGTACCGCAGCTACTGTACGGCGCTACAGTAATTCGCTACAGTATCCGGACGTGAACAGTGTGCTACAGTTTTTAAAACCCTAGTTCCAAAAATATAACTTTCCAAATAAGCCCTTGGCCAAAATACAAGGCCTTCCCAAAAACCCTAATTCATAAAAATAAGACATGTGTGGGCCAAGCATCCTCAAGCCCAATTATTCTAGACCAATTTGTTGTCTTGTTTCCGTGATCTTCTTCTAATTAGCTCATCTGAAACTTGCAAATGATTTTTAAGACTAGCCCACCTTGGTTCCTATCATTCCCCCTCTCCTCAATAGGATTCGACCTCGAATCTCCACCTGGATCAAAGGGAAAAATGTTAGTGACATTGAAAATAGCAGAGACATTATTATACTTACTTGGAAAATCCACTTCATTAGCATTATCATTAATTTGTTCAAGAATTTTGAAGAATCCATGCAAACTACTCCTGTCATCAACAAGTAAAGACATTAAATCTAATGGAGTAAATGGATTAAGTCTATAAACAATTTCAGAAGGTAAAACTTAGTAGTAGCATGAACACTCCAATTATATGTAAAATCAATAAATGGCAAACAAAACTCTCTCAAATGTTCATGAAACACATCTAAAGTCTTTCTTACTTCAAAATGACCACCCCAATTATATGTGAACTCATTGAATGTCAAGCAATACTCCCACAAACTTTTATGCAACATAAGAATGAATGGCAAATGATACTTCCACAAACGTTTATGCAACATGTCAATGAAAGGCAAATGATACTCCCACAAACATTCATGCATTACGTCTAAAATCTTCTTTGCACCAAAATGACCACTCCAATAATATGCAAACTCAATGAATGACAGCAATACTCCCACAAACGTTCATGCAATAAGTCAATAAATGGCAAATGATACTCACACAAATGCTCACGTAAACATGTTTAAAATCATCTTTCTCCCAAAATGACTACTCCAATCATATGCAAACTCAAAGAAAGGCAAATGAACTCCCGCAAATGTTTATGCAACAATTCAATGAATGGCAAGTGATACTCCCACAAATGTTCATGCAAACACATCTAAAGCCTTCCTTACACCAAAGTTACCCAACAACCCACATGTCTATCACACAAAAGCAACTTACGCATAAATGTAGTAGGCACACAAAGTATATTCTCTCTAAACAAGTACCAATCACATTTATAGAAGTTACCCCAAGGTGCTTTCTCACATGCTCCATACACATTAACCAAGCCATCATCATTAACATACAATGTCTTATCGTATTCAAGTCTTAATAACTTTGCATCCAAAATGATGACAAGGACATACCTTCTTCCTAAAGTATCAACCACAAAATTTTCATTACCTTGTGTGTACCTGATTACATGAGGAAAGGACTCAATGGATTGCACCCACTTAGCACGCATTGTATTCAACTTACCATGTCCCTTCAAGTGTGTTAAGGACTCATGTTCTTCAAAGAAAGGTCGGGTAGGGATTGTCGCACCTGGTACAAAATCAAGGTAAGGCTCAATCTCTCTAATAGGTGGCAATCCATTAAACACAATGCTAGGAATTATGACCTCATATCCCTGCAACAAAGAAACAACAACACTAGGCAAAGAGTCATTAAATTCGTTAGTATAAAATCCTGCCTTAGCACAAAAACTCACTTTTGTTTCTTTTTCCTCACGTGGCTCATCTCTTTTTTCTGGACTCTCAGCCACCTCTCTATTTTCTTTTTCACTCTCTCTTTCTCTTATTGTTTCAACCTTATTCTCTTTTTCCTTTTCACTCTCTTTTTTCTTTTCACTCTTTTTTTTCTTTTCACTCTCTTTTCTCTTTTGAGCAACCTCACTTTTCTGTTTCAGTTGGTCCCCATGGACCTGTGTTGGAGTTAAAGGAGCAAGCTTGATTGTTTTTCCATCCTTTTCAAAACTGTACATGTTCCTTAACTCATCATGGATCACCTTCCTATCATACTGCCACGGCCTCCCCAACAAAATATGGCTAGCATGCATATGATATGAACCCGTAGGAAAGGAATCCCTTGAACCCACAATCAATTTGAAAACGCACCCAAGAAAGCCAAAATCAAGTCAATGGATGGAGAATCTAGACCCGATGAGAACTCGTTTCAAGAACCTAGATTATATTAAAATCTAGACCCGATGAATAACCCGTCTCAAGAACCCAGATTACAAGGAGGAACGCCACAAAGGTTGTGATTTGCCTTTGATAAGTTCAAAAGTTCAATGAAGAACAAGAGGAGCAAACTCACTCACAAATAACATTCAAAATTGTCTAATCTTTGAAATGAGGCTACAAAGAGTGTTTTAACCCAAACCCTATTGAAACCCTAGGCAAAATAAAACCCTTTCTCTAAAAAATGCCCCTGCATGAACAGTACCGAAACAGTGAATCGCCGCATGAACAGTACGCTACAGTATTCGGCTGCATGAACAGTGCGCTACAGTACTTTTCTAAACCCTAGTTCCTAAAATATGTAACTTTCCAAATAAGCCCTTGGCCACAATACAAGGCCTTCCCAAAATCCTAGTTCATAAAAATAAGACATGTGTGGGCCAAGCATCCTCAAGCCCAATTATTCTAGACTAATTTGTTGTCTTGCTTCCTTGATCTTCTAATTAGCCCATCTGAAACTTGCAAATGATCTTTAAGACTAGGCCCACCTTGGTTCCTATCAGCATAGGCACTACATCACAAAGCACCACATCCTGGTATTTTCCAATTGAAAAATAAACTAGCACTTGCCTATTTACCCTAACCTCCCCACAATCACTCAACCACTGCAACTTGTATGGTCTAGGGTGTTTCAAGGTAGGTAAACTCAATTTCTCAACTAAAGTAGTGCTAGCCAAATTAATATAACTCTTCACATCAATGATCATATTACATACCTTGTTATTGATATGGCATCTAGTATGGAAAATGTTCTCTCTCCGCTGCTCTGTATCATCCATTCTAATTTGTGTATTGAGAGCATGCCTAGCAACAAGAGACTCACTATACTCTTCATTCTTATACCCATTCTCAATACTAGGCTTAAGTCCCCTCTTATCTCTCCCACCTTGCAAATTTCTAATCAGAACTTCTCGTTGATCCATCCTATCCCTCACTTCATCCAACACCAAGTTCAACTGCTCAAATTGTTGTTGCATGGCTTGCAACACAAAAGATGAGTTATCTTCCATCCCCTTTGGTGATTAGTCACTCCTATGAGACATCATAATGTGCTGCACAAAAAGAATGTTAGTGGAAAACCTCACACACTCCCTTACGTGTTTACACTAGAATAACGGCACTCCACTCGTGTTTCACTCGAATAACAGAATTGGCTTTTCCCAATAATAGTCTCACACTCTCTTGCCTTTTACCTCAATGGTTTTCTCACTCAAGTTCTTTAAGAACTAGTTGAACTAAATCAAGACAATACAACCTTGTATTATTCCAACCAGTAATATAAATCCAAGAGACAAGAACAAAAAATAAGGAATGAATAAAATGGCACGAGACACAAGGAATTTATACGAGAGAAAGAGTAATGATAAAACAAGATACCCACTAGAAAGATGTTTTCAGCCCCTTTGATGATAAAGCTCAATCAACAAATATCTTTTTTTCTCTTTGTTGTAACAATGTAGCACAACCAATATGTATGCTACCTTCTTCTTCTTTTTTTGAATTTTTTTTTTTTCGAATTTTTTTTTTTGAATTTTTTTTTCCTTTCTTTTCTTTTCTTTTCTTTTCTTTTCCTTTCTTTTCTTTTCTTTTCCTTTCTTTTCTTTTCTTTTCTCTAATTCAATCACAAATAGCAATATTCAATTGAAAATCAACGACAACGAAATAGAAGAGAATCAATGGAACGACACTCCAAGCAATTGAAAAACATAGAGATGCAAAAAACCCTAGAAGATGCAAATTTCAGCCAAACCCAAAACCCTAAGAATTTTGGCAGCGTACTTTTTGTTTCAATTTTTTTTTTTTTCGTAAGCCTAGAACAATGAAGCCCTAGAATTAAAGATGCAATAAAAAAATAAGATAGAATCAGACCTGATTAGAAACCTGGCTCTGATACCAAATGATATGAACCCGTAGGAAGGGAATCCCTTGAACCCACAATCAATTTGAAAACGCACCCAAGAAAGCCAAAATCAAGTCAATGGATGGAGAATCTAGACCCGATGAGAACTCGTTTCAAGAACCTAGATTATATTAAAATCTAGACCCGATGAATAACCCGTCTCAAGAACCCAGATTACAAGGAGGAACGCCACAAAGGTTGTGATTTGCCTTTGATAAGTTCAAAAGTTCAAAGAAGAACAAGAGGAGCAAACTTACTCACAAATAACATTCAAAATTGTCTAATCTCTGAAATGAGGCTACAAAGAGTGTTTTAACCCAAACCCTATTGAAACCCTAGGCAAAATAAAACCCTTTCTCTCAAAAATGCCCCTGCATGAACAGTACCGAAACAGTGAATCGCCGCATCAACAGTAATGCTACAGTATTCGGCTGCATGAACAGTGCGCTACAGTACTTTTCTAAACCCTAGTTCCTAAAATATGTAACTTTCCAAATAAGCCCTTGGCCACAATACAAGGCCTTCCCAAAATCCTAGTTCATAAAAATAAGACATGTGTGGGCCAAGCATCCTCAAGCCCAATTATTCTAGACGAATTTGTTGTCTTGCTTCCTTGATCTTCTAATTAGCCCATCTGAAACTTGCAAATGATCTTTAAGACTTGGCCCACCTTGGTTCCCATCACCCAGGGTCGGGGCATACATACCATAAGGTCATTGTAGTACGATGGGAAGCCCCCGAGCCAAAAACTCCAACCACTTAACTTTGCCACTTTGCCCTCAATTGGCTTTCTAAAGAGTAAAGGGCAAAGTGGTAAAAATAAGAGGTGCTCCGAATAGCCCGGGGTCGGGGCATACATACCATAAGGTCATTGTAGTACCATGGGAAGCCCCCGAGCAAAATACTCCAACCTCTTAACTTTGCCACTTTGCCCTCACTTGGCTTTTCTACAAAGCTAGGGCAAAGTGGTAAAAATAAGAGGTGCTCTGAATTGCCCGGGGTCGGGGCATACATACCATAAGGTCATTGTAGTACCATGGGAAGCCCCCGAGCAAAAAACTCCAACCTCTTAACTTTGCCACTTTGCCCTCACTTGGCTTTCTACAAAGCGAGGGCAAAGTGGTAAAAATAAGAGGTGCTCCGAATTGCCCGGGGTCGGGGCATACATACCATAAGGTCATTGTAGTACCATGGGAAGCCCCCGAGCAAAAAACTCCAACCTCTTAACTTTGCCACTTTGCCCTCAATTGGCTTTCTAATGAGTAAAGGGCAAAGTGGTAAAAATAAGAGGTGCTCCGAATAGTCCGGGGTCGGGGCATACATACCATAAGGTCATTGTAGTACCATGGGAAGCCCCCGAGCAAAAAACTCCAACCTCTTAACTTTGCCACTTTGCCCTCACTTGGCTTTCTACAAAGCTAGGGCAAAGTGTTAAAAATAAGAGGTGCTCCGAATAGCCCGGGGTCGGGGCATACATACCATAAGGTCATTGTAGTACCATGGGAAGCCCCCGAGCAAAAAACTCCAACCACTTAACTTTGCCCTCAATTGGCTTTCTACAAAGCAAGGGCAAAGTGGTAAAAATAAGAGGTGCTCCGAATTGCCCGGGGTCGGGGCATACATACCATAAGGTCATTGTAGTACCATGGGAAGCCCCCGAGCAAAAAACTCCAACCTCTTAACTTTGCCACTTTGCCCTCACTTGGCTTTCTACAAAGCAAGGGCAAAGTGGTAAAAATAAGAGGTGCTCCGAATTGCCCGGGGTCGGGGCATACATACCATAAGGTCATTGTAGTACCATGGGAAGCCCCCGAGCAAAAAACTCCAACCTCTTAACTTTGCCACTTTGCCCTCACTTGGCTTTCTACAAAGCAAGGGCAAAGTGGTAAAAATAAGAGGTGCTCCGAATTGCCCGGGGTCGGGGCATACATACCATAAGGTCATTGTAGTACCATGGGAAGCCCCGAGCAAAAAACTCCAACCTCTTAACTTTGCCACTTTGCCCTCACTTGGCTTTCTACAAAGTAAAGGGCAAAGTGGTAAAAATAAGAGGTGCTCCGAATTGCCCGGGGTCGGGGCATACATACCATAAGGTCATTGTAGTACCATGGGAAGCCCCCGAGCAAAAAACTCCAACCTCTTAACTTTGCCACTTTGCCCTCACTTGGCTTTCTACAAAGTAAGGGCAAAGTGGTAAAAATAAGAGGTGCTCCGAATTGCCCGGGGTCGGGGCATACATACCATAAGGTCATTGTAGTACCATGGGAAGCCCCCGAGCAAAAAACTCCAACCTCTTAACTTTGCCACTTTGCCCTCACTTGGCTTTCTACAAAGCTAGGGCAAAGTGGTAAAAATAAGAGGTGCTCCGAATTGCCCGGGGTCGGGGCATACATACCATAAGGTCATTGTAGTACCATGGGAAGCCCCCGAGCAAAAAACTCCAACCTCTTAACTTTGCCACTTTGCCCTCACTTGGCTTTCTACAAAGCTAGGGCAAAGTGGTAAAAATAAGAGGTGCTCCGAATAGCCCGGGGTCGGGGCATACATACCATAAGGTCATTGTAGTACCATGGGAAGCCCCCGAGCAAAAAACTCCAACCTCTTAACTTTGCCACTTTGCCCTCACTTGGCTTTCTACAAAGCAAGGGCAAAGTGGTAAAAATAAGAGGTGCTCCGAATTGCCCGGGGTCGGGGCATACATACCATAAGGTCATTGTAGTACCATGGGAAGCCCCCGAGAAAAAACTCCAACCTCTTAACTTTGCCACTTTGCCCTCACTTGGCTTTCTACAAAGCAAGGGCAAAGTGGTAAAAATAAGAGGTGCTCCGAATTGCCCGGGGTCGGGGCATACATACCATAAGGTCATTGTAGTACCATGGGAAGCCCCGAGCAAAAAACTCCAACCTCTTAACTTTGCCACTTTGCCCTCACTTGGCTTTCTACAAAGCTAGGGCAAAGTGGTAAAAATAAGAGGTGCTCCGAATAGCCCGGGGTCGGGGCATACATACCATAAGGTCATTGTAGTACCATGGGAAGCCCCCGAGCAAAAAACTCCAACCTCTTAACTTTGCCACTTTGCCCTCACTTGGCTTTCTACAAAGCAAGGGCAAAGTGGTAAAAATAAGAGGTGCTCCGAATTGCCCGGGTCGGGGCATACATACCATAAGGTCATTGTAGTACCATGGGAAGCCCCCGAGCAAAAAACTCCAACCTCTTAACTTTGCCACTTTGCCCTCACTTGGCTTTCTACAAAGCAAGGGCAAAGTGGTAAAAATAAGAGGTGCTCCGAATAGCCCGGGGTCGGGGCATACATACCATAAGGTCATTGTAGTACCATGGGAAGCCCCGAGCAAAAAACTCCAACCTCTTAACTTTGCCACTTTGCCCTCACTTGGCTTTCTACAAAGCAAGGGCAAAGTGGTAAAAATAAGAGGTGCTCCGAATAGCCCGGGGTCGGGGCATACATACCATAAGGTCATTGTAGTACCATGGGAAGCCCCCGAGCAAAAAACTCCAACCTCTTAACTTTGCCACTTTGCCCTCACTTGGCTTTCTACAAAGCAAGGGCAAAGTGGTAAAAATAAGAGGTGCTCCGAATTGCCCGGGGTCGGGGCATACATACCATAAGGTCATTGTAGTACCATGGGAAGCCCCCGAGCAAAAAACTCCAACCTCTTAAACTTTGCCCTCACTTGGCTTTCTACAAAGCAAGGGCAAAGTGGTAAAAATAAGAGGTGCTCCGAATTGCCCGGGGTCGGGGCATACATACCATAAGGTCATTGTAGTACCATGGGAAGCCCCCGAGCAAAAAACTCCAACCTCTTAACTTTGCCACTTTGCCCTCACTTGGCTTTCTACAAAGCAAGGGCAAAGTGGTAAAAATAAGAGGTGCTCCGAATTGCCCGGGGTCGGGGCATACATACCATAAGGTCATTGTAGTACCATGGGAAGCCCCCGAGCAAAAAACTCCAACCTCTTAACTTTGCCACTTTGCCCTCACTTGGCTTTCTACTAAGTAAAGGGCAAAGTGGTAAAAATAAGAGGTGCTCCGAATTGCCCGGGGTCGGGGCATACATACCATAAGGTCATTGTAGTACCATGGGAAGCCCCGAGCAAAAAACTCCAACCTCTTAACTTTGCCACTTTGCCCTCACTTGGCTTTCTACAAAGTAAGGGCAAAGTGGTAAAAATAAGAGGTGCTCCGAATTGCCGGGGTCGGGGCATACATACCATAAGGTCATTGTAGTACCATGGGAAGCCCCCGAGCAAAAAACTCCAACCTCTTAACTTTGCCACTTTGCCCTCACTTGGCTTTCTACAAAGCAAGGGCAAAGTGGTAAAAATAAGAGGTGCTCCGAATTGCCCGGGGTCGGGGCATACATACCATAAGGTCATTGTAGTACCATGGGAAGCCCCCGAGCAAAAAACTCCAACCTCTTAACTTTGCCACTTTGCCCTCACTTGGCTTTCTACAAAGCTAGGGCAAAGTGGTAAAAATAAGAGGTGCTCCGAATTGCCCGGGGTCGGGGCATACATACCATAAGGTCATTGTAGTACCATGGGAAGCCCCCGAGCAAAAAACTCCAACCTCTTAACTTTGCCACTTTGCCCTCACTTGGCTTTCTACAAAGCTAGGGCAAAGTGGTAAAAATAAGAGGTGCTCCGAATTGCCCGGGTCGGGGCATACATACCATAAGGTCATTGTAGTACCATGGGAAGCCCCCGAGCAAAAAACTCCAACCTCTTAACTTTGCCACTTTGCCCTCACTTGGCTTTCTACAAAGCAAGGGCAAAGTGGTAAAAATAAGAGGTGCTCTGAATTGCCCGGGTCGGGGCATACATACCATAAGGTCATTGTAGTACCATGGGAAGCCCCCGAGCAAAAAACTCCAACCTCTTAACTTTGCCACTTTGCCCTCACTTGGCTTTCTACAAAGCAAGGGCAAAGTGGTAAAAATAAGAGGTGCTCCGAATAGCCCGGGGTCGGGGCATACATACCATAAGGTCATTGTAGTACCATGGGAAGCCCCCGAGCAAAAAACTCCAACCTCTTAACTTTGCCACTTTGCCCTCACTTGGCTTTCTACAAAGCAAGGGCAAAGTGGTAAAAATAAGAGGTGCTCCGAATAGCCCGGGGTCGGGGCATACATACCATAAGGTCATTGTAGTACCATGGGAAGCCCCCGAGCAAAAAACTCCAACCTCTTAACTTTGCCACTTTGCCCTCACTTGGCTTTCTACAAAGCAAGGGCAAAGTGGTAAAAATAAGAGGTGCTCCGAATTGCCCGGGGTCGGGGCATACATACCATAAGGTCATTGTAGTACCATGGGAAGCCCCGAGCAAAAAACTCCAACCTCTTAACTTTGCCACTTTGCCCTCACTTGGCTTTCTACAAAGCAAGGGCAAAGTGGTAAAAATAAGAGGTGCTCCGAATAGCCGGGGTCGGGGCATACATACCATAAGGTCATTGTAGTACCATGGGAAGCCCCCGAGCAAAAAACTCCAACCTCTTAACTTTGCCACTTTGCCCTCACTTGGCTTTCTACAAAGCAAGGGCAAAGTGGTAAAAATAAGAGGTGCTCCGAATTGCCCGGGGTCGGGGCATACATACCATAAGGTCATTGTAGTACCATGGGAAGCCCCGAGCAAAAAACTCCAACCTCTTAACTTTGCCACTTTGCCCTCACTTGGCTTTCTACAAAGCAAGGGCAAAGTGGTAAAAATAAGAGGTGCTCCGAATTGCCCGGGGTCGGGGCATACATACCATAAGGTCATTGTAGTACCATGGGAAGCCCCCGAGCAAAAAACTCCAACCTCTTAACTTTGCCACTTTGCCCTCACTTGGCTTTCTACAAAGCAAGGGCAAAGTGGTAAAAATAAGAGGTGCTCCGAATAGCCCGGGGTCGGGGCATACATACCATAAGGTCATTGTAGTACCATGGGAAGCCCCGAGCAAAAAACTCCAACCTCTTAACTTTGCCACTTTGCCCTCACTTGGCTTTCTACAAAGCAAGGGCAAAGTGGTAAAAATAAGAGGTGCTCCGAATTGCCCGGGGTCGGGGCATACATACCATAAGGTCATTGTAGTACCATGGGAAGCCCCGAGCAAAAAACTCCAACCTCTTAACTTTGCCACTTTGCCCTCACTTGGCTTTCTACAAAGCAAGGGCAAAGTGGTAAAAATAAGAGGTGCTCCGAATTGCCCGGGGTCGGGGCATACATACCATAAGGTCATTGTAGTACCATGGGAAGCCCCCGAGCAAAAAACTCCAACCTCTTAACTTTGCCACTTTGCCCTCACTTGGCTTTCTACAAAGTAAAGGGCAAAGTGGTAAAAATAAGAGGTGCTCCGAATAGCCCGGGGTCGGGGCATACATACCATAAGGTCATTGTAGTACCATGGGAAGCCCCGAGCAAAAAACTCCAACCTCTTAACTTTGCCACTTTGCCCTCACTTGGCTTTCTACAAAGCAAGGGCAAAGTGGTAAAAATAAGAGGTGCTCCGAATTGCCCGGGGTCGGGGCATACATACCATAAGGTCATTGTAGTACCATGGGAAGCCCCGAGCAAAAAACTCCAACCTCTTAACTTTGCCACTTTGCCCTCACTTGGCTTTCTACAAAGCAAGGGCAAAGTGGTAAAAATAAGAGGTGCTCCGAATAGCCGGGGTCGGGGCATACATACCATAAGGTCATTGTAGTACCATGGGAAGCCCCCGAGCAAAAAACTCCAACCTCTTAACTTTGCCACTTTGCCCTCACTTGGCTTTCTACAAAGCTAGGGCAAAGTGGTAAAAATAAGAGGTGCTCCGAATTGCCCGGGGTCGGGGCATACATACCATAAGGTCATTGTAGTACCATGGGAAGCCCCCGAGCAAAAAACTCCAACCTCTTAACTTTGCCACTTTGCCCTCACTTGGCTTTCTACAAAGCAAGGGCAAAGTGGTAAAAATAAGAGGTGCTCCGAATTGCCCGGGGTCGGGGCATACATACCATAAGGTCATTGTAGTACCATGGGAAGCCCCGAGCAAAAAACTCCAACCTCTTAACTTTGCCACTTTGCCCTCAATTGGCTTTCTACAAAGTAAGGGCAAAGTGGTAAAAATAAGAGGTGCTCCGAATTGCCCGGGGTCGGGGCATACATACCATAAGGTCATTGTAGTACCATGGGAAGCCCCCGAGCAAAAAACTCCAACCTCTTAACTTTGCCACTTTGCCCTCACTTGGCTTTCTACAAAGCAAGGGCAAAGTGGTAAAAATAAGAGGTGCTCCGAATAGCCGGGGTCGGGGCATACATACCATAAGGTCATTGTAGTACCATGGGAAGCCCCCGAGCAAAAAACTCCAACCTCTTAACTTTGCCACTTTGCCCTCACTTGGCTTTCTACAAAGCAAGGGCAAAGTGGTAAAAATAAGAGGTGCTCCGAATTGCCCGGGGTCGGGGCATACATACCATAAGGTCATTGTAGTACCATGGGAAGCCCCCGAGCAAAAAACTCCAACCTCTTAACTTTGCCACTTTGCCCTCACTTGGCTTTCTACAAAGCTAGGGCAAAGTGGTAAAAATAAGAGGTGCTCCGAATTGCCCGGGGTCGGGGCATACATACCATAAGGTCATTGTAGTACCATGGGAAGCCCCCGAGCAAAAAACTCCAACCTCTTAACTTTGCCACTTTGCCCTCACTTGGCTTTCTACAAAGCAAGGGCAAAGTGGTAAAAATAAGAGGTGCTCCGAATTGCCCGGGGTCGGGGCATACATACCATAAGGTCATTGTAGTACCATGGGAAGCCCCCGAGCAAAAAACTCCAACCTCTTAACTTTGCCACTTTGCCCTCACTTGGCTTTCTACAAAGCAAGGGCAAAGTGGTAAAAATAAGAGGTGCTCCGAATTGCCCGGGGTCGGGGCATACATACCATAAGGTCATTGTAGTACCATGGGAAGCCCCCGAGCAAAAAACTCCAACCTCTTAACTTTGCCACTTTGCCCTCACTTGGCTTTCTACAAAGCTAGGGCAAAGTGGTAAAAATAAGAGGTGCTCCGAATTGCCCGGGGTCGGGGCATACATACCATAAGGTCATTGTAGTACCATGGGAAGCCCCCGAGCAAAAAACTCCAACCTCTTAACTTTGCCACTTTGCCCTCACTTGGCTTTCTACAAAGCTAGGGCAAAGTGGTAAAAATAAGAGGTGCTCCGAATTGCCCGGGGTCGGGGCATACATACCATAAGGTCATTGTAGTACCATGGGAAGCCCCGAGAAAAAAACTCCAACCTCTTAACTTTGCCACTTTGCCCTCACTTGGCTTTCTACAAAGCAAGGGCAAAGTGGTAAAAATAAGAGGTGCTCCGAATTGCCCGGGGTCGGGGCATACATACCATAAGGTCATTGTAGTACCATGGGAAGCCCCCGAGCAAAAAACTCCAACCTCTTAACTTTGCCACTTTGCCCTCACTTGGCTTTCTACAAAGCAAGGGCAAAGTGGTAAAAATAAGAGGTGCTCCGAATTGCCCGGGGTCGGGGCATACATACCATAAGGTCATTGTAGTACCATGGGAAGCCCCCGAGCAAAAAACTCCAACCTCTTAACTTTGCCACTTTGCCCTCACTTGGCTTTCTACAAAGCTAGGGCAAAGTGGTAAAAATAAGAGGTGCTCCGAATTGCCCGGGGTCGGGGCATACATACCATAAGGTCATTGTAGTACCATGGGAAGCCCCCGAGCAAAAAACTCCAACCTCTTAACTTTGCCACTTTGCCCTCACTTGGCTTTCTACAAAGCAAGGGCAAAGTGGTAAAAATAAGAGGTGCTCCGAATTGCCCGGGGTCGGGGCATACATACCATAAGGTCATTGTAGTACCATGGGAAGCCCCCGAGCAAAAAACTCCAACCTCTTAACTTTGCCACTTTGCCCTCACTTGGCTTTCTACAAAGCAAGGGCAAAGTGGTAAAAATAAGAGGTGCTCCGAATTGCCCGGGGTCGGGGCATACATACCATAAGGTCATTGTAGTACCATGGGAAGCCCCCGAGCAAAAAACTCCAACCTCTTAACTTTGCCACTTTGCCCTCACTTGGCTTTCTACAAAGCAAGGGCAAAGTGGTAAAAATAAGAGGTGCTCCGAATTGCCGGGGTCGGGGCATACATACCATAAGGTCATTGTAGTACCATGGGAAGCCCCCGAGCAAAAAACTCCAACCTCTTAACTTTGCCACTTTGCCCTCACTTGGCTTTCTACAAAGCTAGGGCAAAGTGGTAAAAATAAGAGGTGCTCCGAATTGCCCGGGGTCGGGGCATACATACCATAAGGTCATTGTAGTACCATAGGAAGCCCGCGAGCAAAAAACTCCAACCTCTTAACTTTGCCACTTTGCCCTCACTTGGCTTTCTACAAAGCAAGGGCAAAGTGGTAAAAATAAGAGGTGCTCCGAATTGCCGGGGTCGGGGCATACATACCATAAGGTCATTGTAGTACCATGGGAAGCCCCCGAGCAAAAAACTCCAACCTCTTAACTTTGCCACTTTGCCCTCACTTGGCTTTCTACAAAGTAAAGGGCAAAGTGGTAAAAATAAGAGGTGCTCCGAATTGCCCGGGGTCGGGGCATACATACCATAAGGTCATTGTAGTACCATGGGAAGCCCCCGAGCAAAAAACTCCAACCTCTTAACTTTGCCACTTTGCCCTCACTTGGCTTTCTACAAAGTAAGGGCAAAGTGGTAAAAATAAGAGGTGCTCCGAATTGCCCGGGGTCGGGGCATACATACCATAAGGTCATTGTAGTACCATGGGAAGCCCCCGAGCAAAAAACTCCAACCTCTTAACTTTGCCACTTTGCCCTCACTTGGCTTTCTACAAAGCAAGGGCAAAGTGGTAAAAATAAGAGGTGCTCCGAATTGCCCGGGGTCGGGGCATACATACCATAAGGTCATTGTAGTACCATGGGAAGCCCCCGAGCAAAAAACTCCAACCTCTTAACTTTGCCACTTTGCCCTCACTTGGCTTTCTACAAAGCAAGGGCAAAGTGGTAAAAATAAGAGGTGCTCCGAATTGCCCGGGGTCGGGGCATACATACCATAAGGTCATTGTAGTACCATGGGAAGCCCCCGAGCAAAAAACTCCAACCTCTTAACTTTGCCACTTTGCCCTCACTTGGCTTTCTACAAAGCAAGGGCAAAGTGGTAAAAATAAGAGGTGCTCCGAATTGCCCGGGGTCGGGGCATACATACCATAAGGTCATTGTAGTACCATGGGAAGCCCCCGAGCAAAAAACTCCAACCTCTTAACTTTGCCACTTTGCCCTCACTTGGCTTTCTACAAAGTAAGGGCAAAGTGGTAAAAATAAGAGGTGCTCCGAATTGCCCGGGGTCGGGGCATACATACCATAAGGTCATTGTAGTACCATGGGAAGCCCCCGAGCAAAAAACTCCAACCTCTTAACTTTGCCACTTTGCCCTCACTTGGCTTTCTACAAAGCAAGGGCAAAGTGGTAAAAATAAGAGGTGCTTCGAATTGTCGGGATCGGGGCATACATACCATAAGGTCATTGTAGTACCATGGGAAGCCCCCGAGCAAAAAACTCCAACCTCTTAACTTTGCCACTTTGCCCTCACTTGGCTTTCTACAAAGCAAGGGCAAAGTGGTAAAAATAAGAGGTGCTCCGAATTGCCCGGGGTCGGGGCATACATACCATAAGGTCATTGTAGTACCATGGGAAGCCCCCGAGCAAAAAACTCCAACCTCTTAACTTTGCCACTTTGCCCTCACTTGGCTTTCTAAAGCTAAGGGCAAAGTGGTAAAAATAAGAGGTGCTCCGAATAGCCCGGGGTCGGGGCATACATACCATAAGGTCATTGTAGTACCATGGGAAGCCCCCGAGCAAAAAACTCCAACCTCTTAACTTTGCCACTTTGCCCTCACTTGGCTTTCTACAAAGCTAGGGCAAAGTGGTAAAAATAAGAGGTGCTCCGAATTGCCCGGGGTCGGGGCATACATACCATAAGGTCATTGTAGTACCATGGGAAGCCCCGAGCAAAAAACTCCAACCTCTTAACTTTGCCACTTTGCCCTCACTTGGCTTTCTACAAAGCTAGGGCAAAGTGGTAAAAATAAGAGGTGCTCCGAATTGCCCGGGGTCGGGGCATAGATACCATAAGGTCATTGTAGTACCATGGGAAGCCCCCGAGCAAAAAACTCCAACCTCTTAACTTTGCCACTTTGCCCTCACTTGGCTTTCTACAAAGCAAGGGCAAAGTGGTAAAAATAAGAGGTGCTCCGAATTGCCCGGGGTCGGGGCATACATACCATAAGGTCATTGTAGTACCATGGGAAGCCCCGAGCAAAAAACTCCAACCTCTTAACTTTGCCACTTTGCCCTCACTTGGCTTTCTACAAAGCTAGGGCAAAGTGGTAAAAATAAGAGGTGCTCCGAATTGCCCGGGGTCGGGGCATACATACCATAAGGTCATTGTAGTACCATGGGAAGCCCCCGAGCAAAAAACTCCAACCTCTTAACTTTGCCACTTTGCCCTCACTTGGCTTTCTACAAAGCTAGGGCAAAGTGGTAAAAATAAGAGGTGCTCCGAATAGCCCGGGGTCGGGGCATACATACCATAAGGTCATTGTAGTACCATGGGAAGCCCCCGAGCAAAAAACTCCAACCTCTTAACTTTGCCACTTTGCCCTCACTTGGCTTTCTACAAAGCTAGGGCAAAGTGGTAAAAATAAGAGGTGCTCCGAATTGCCCGGGGTCGGGGCATACATACCATAAGGTCATTGTAGTACCATGGGAAGCCCCCGAGCAAAAAACTCCAACCTCTTAACTTTGCCACTTTGCCCTCACTTGGCTTTCTAAAAGTAAGGGCAAAGTGGTAAAAATAAGAGGTGCTCCGAATTGCCCGGGGTCGGGGCATACATACCATAAGGTCATTGTAGTACGATGGGAAGCCCCCGAGCAAAAAACTCCAACCACTTAACTTTGCCACTTTGCCCTCGATTGGCTTTCTACAAAGCAAGGGCAAAGTGGTAAAAATAAGAGGTGCTCCGAATTGCCCGGGGTCGGGGCATACATACCATAAGGTCATTGTAGTACCATGGGAAGCCCCCGAGCAAAAAACTCCAACCTCTTAACTTTGCCACTTTGCCCTCACTTGGCTTTCTACAAAGCTAGGGCAAAGTGGTAAAAATAAGAGGTGCTCCGAATAGCCCGGGGTCGGGGCATACATACCATAAGGTCATTGTAGTACCATGGGAAGCCCCCGAGCAAAAAACTCCAACCTCTTAACTTTGCCACTTTGCCCTCACTTGGCTTTCTACAAAGCTAGGGCAAAGTGGTAAAAATAAGAGGTGCTCCGAATTGCCCGGGGTCGGGGCATACATACCATAAGGTCATTGTAGTACCATGGGAAGCCCCGAGCAAAAAACTCCAACCTCTTAACTTTGCCACTTTGCCCTCACTTGGCTTTCTACAAAGCAAGGGCAAAGTGGTAAAAATAAGAGGTGCTCCGAATTGCCCGGGGTCGGGGCATACATACCATAAGGTCATTGTAGTACCATGGGAAGCCCCCGAGCAAAAAACTCCAACCTCTTAACTTTGCCACTTTGCCCTCACTTGGCTTTCTACAAAGCAAGGGCAAAGTGGTAAAAATAAGAGGTGCTCCGAATTGCCCGGGGTCGGGGCATACATACCATAAGGTCATTGTAGTACCATGGGAAGCCCCCGAGCAAAAAACTCCAACCTCTTAACTTTGCCACTTTGCCCTCACTTGGCTTTCTACAGAGTAAAGGGCAAAGTGGTAAAAATAAGAGGTGCTCCGAATTGCCCGGGTCGGGGCATACATACCATAAGGTCATTGTAGTACCATGGGAAGCCCCCGAGCAAAAAACTCCAACCTCTTAACTTTGCCACTTTGCCCTCACTTGGCTTTCTACAAAGCTAGGGCAAAGTGGTAAAAATAAGAGGTGCTCCGAATTGCCCGGGGTCGGGGCATACATACCATAAGGTCATTGTAGTACCATGGGAAGCCCCCGAGCAAAAAACTCCAACCTCTTAACTTTGCCACTTTGCCCTCACTTGGCTTTCTACAAAGCTAGGGCAAAGTGGTAAAAATAAGAGGTGCTCCGAATTGCCCGGGGTCGGGGCATACATACCATAAGGTCATTGTAGTACCATGGGAAGCCCCGAGCAAAAAACTCCAACCTCTTAACTTTGCCACTTTGCCCTCACTTGGCTTTCTACAAAGCAAGGGCAAAGTGGTAAAAATAAGAGGTGCTCCGAATTGCCCGGGGTCGGGGCATACATACCATAAGGTCATTGTAGTACCATGGGAAGCCCCCGAGCAAAAAACTCCAACCTCTTAACTTTGCCACTTTGCCCTCACTTGGCTTTCTACAAAGCTAGGGCAAAGTGGTAAAAATAAGAGGTGCTCCGAATTGCCCGGGGTCGGGGCATACATACCATAAGGTCATTGTAGTACCATGGGAAGCCCCCGAGCAAAAAACTCCAACCTCTTAACTTTGCCACTTTGCCCTCACTTGGCTTTCTACAAAGCAAGGGCAAAGTGGTAAAAATAAGAGGTGCTCCGAATTGCCCGGGGTCGGGGCATACATACCATAAGGTCATTGTAGTACCATGGGAAGCCCCCGAGCAAAAAACTCCAACCTCTTAACTTTGCCACTTTGCCCTCACTTGGCTTTCTACAAAGCTAGGGCAAAGTGGTAAAAATAAGAGGTGCTCCGAATTGCCCGGGGTCGGGGCATACATACCATAAGGTCATTGTAGTACCATGGGAAGCCCCGAGCAAAAAACTCCAACCTCTTAACTTTGCCACTTTGCCCTCACTTGGCTTTCTACAAAGCTAGGGCAAAGTGGTAAAAATAAGAGGTGCTCCGAATAGCCCGGGGTCGGGGCATACATACCATAAGGTCATTGTAGTACCATGGGAAGCCCCCGAGCAAAAAACTCCAACCTCTTAACTTTGCCACTTTGCCCTCACTTGGCTTTCTACAAAGCTAGGGCAAAGTGGTAAAAATAAGAGGTGCTCCGAATTGCCCGGGGTCGGGGCATACATACCATAAGGTCATTGTAGTACCATGGGAAGCCCCCGAGCAAAAAACTCCAACCTCTTAACTTTGCCACTTTGCCCTCACTTGGCTTTCTACAAAGCTAGGGCAAAGTGGTAAAAATAAGAGGTGCTCCGAATTGCCCGGGGTCGGGGCATACATACCATAAGGTCATTGTAGTACCATGGGAAGCCCCCGAGCAAAAAACTCCAACCTCTTAACTTTGCCACTTTGCCCTCACTTGGCTTTCTACAAAGCTAGGGCAAAGTGGTAAAAATAAGAGGTGCTCCGAATTGCCCGGGGTCGGGGCATACATACCATAAGGTCATTGTAGTACCATGGGAAGCCCCCGAGCAAAAAACTCCAACCTCTTAACTTTGCCACTTTGCCCTCACTTGGCTTTCTACAAAGCAAGGGCAAAGTGGTAAAAATAAGAGGTGCTCCGAATTGCCCGGGGTCGGGGCATACATACCATAAGGTCATTGTAGTACCATGGGAAGCCCCCGAGCAAAAAACTCCAACCTCTTAACTTTGCCACTTTGCCCTCACTTGGCTTTCTACAAAGCAAGGGCAAAGTGGTAAAAATAAGAGGTGCTCCGAATTGCCCGGGGTCGGGGCATACATACCATAAGGTCATTGTAGTACCATGGGAAGCCCCCGAGCAAAAAACTCCAACCTCTTAACTTTGCCACTTTGCCCTCACTTGGCTTTCTACAAAGCTAGGGCAAAGTGGTAAAAATAAGAGGTGCTCCGAATGCCCGGGGTCGGGGCATACATACCATAAGGTCATTGTAGTACCATGGGAAGCCCCCGAGCAAAAAACTCCAACCTCTTAACTTTGCCACTTTGCCCTCACTTGGCTTTCTACAAAGCAAGGGCAAAGTGGTAAAAATAAGAGGTGCTCCGAATTGCCCGGGGTCGGGGCATACATACCATAAGGTCATTGTAGTACCATGGGAAGCCCCGAGCAAAAAACTCCAACCTCTTAACTTTGCCACTTTGCCCTCACTTGGCTTTCTACAAAGCAAGGGCAAAGTGGTAAAAATAAGAGGTGCTCCGAATTGCCCGGGGTCGGGGCATACATACCATAAGGTCATTGTAGTACCATGGGAAGCCCCCGAGCAAAAAACTCCAACCTCTTAACTTTGCCACTTTGCCCTCACTTGGCTTTCTACAAAGCTAGGGCAAAGTGGTAAAAATAAGAGGTGCTCCGAATTGCCCGGGGTCGGGGCATACATACCATAAGGTCATTGTAGTACCATGGGAAGCCCCCGAGCAAAAAACTCCAACCTCTTAACTTTGCCACTTTGCCCTCACTTGGCTTTCTACAAAGCAAGGGCAAAGTGGTAAAAATAAGAGGTGCTCCGAATTGCCCGGGGTCGGGGCATACATACCATAAGGTCATTGTAGTACCATGGGAAGCCCCCGAGCAAAAAACTCCAACCTCTTAACTTTGCCACTTTGCCCTCACTTGGCTTTCTACAAAGCAAGGGCAAAGTGGTAAAAATAAGAGGTGCTCCGAATTGCCCGGGGTCGGGGCATACATACCATAAGGTCATTGTAGTACCATGGGAAGCCCCGAGCAAAAAACTCCAACCTCTTAACTTTGCCACTTTGCCCTCACTTGGCTTTCTACAAAGCAAGGGCAAAGTGGTAAAAATAAGAGGTGCTCCGAATTGCCCGGGGTCGGGGCATACATACCATAAGGTCATTGTAGTACCATGGGAAGCCCCCGAGCAAAAAACTCCAACCTCTTAACTTTGCCACTTTGCCCTCACTTGGCTTTCTACAAAGCAAGGGCAAAGTGGTAAAAATAAGAGGTGCTCCGAATTGCCCGGGGTCGGGGCATACATACCATAAGGTCATTGTAGTACCATGGGAAGCCCCCGAGCAAAAAACTCCAACCTCTTAACTTTGCCACTTTGCCCTCACTTGGCTTTCTACAAAGCAAGGGCAAAGTGGTAAAAATAAGAGGTGCTCCGAATTGCCCGGGGTCGGGGCATACATACCATAAGGTCATTGTAGTACCATGGGAAGCCCCCGAGCAAAAAACTCCAACCTCTTAACTTTGCCACTTTGCCCTCACTTGGCTTTCTACAAAGCAAGGGCAAAGTGGTAAAAATAAGAGGTGCTCCGAATTGCCCGGGGTCGGGGCATACATACCATAAGGTCATTGTAGTACCATGGGAAGCCCCCGAGCAAAAAACTCCAACCTCTTAACTTTGCCACTTTGCCCTCACTTGGCTTTCTACAAAGCAAGGGCAAAGTGGTAAAAATAAGAGGTGCTCCGAATTGCCCGGGGTCGGGGCATACATACCATAAGGTCATTGTAGTACCATGGGAAGCCCCCGAGCAAAAAACTCCAACCTCTTAACTTTGCCACTTTGCCCTCACTTGGCTTTCTACAAAGCAAGGGCAAAGTGGTAAAAATAAGAGGTGCTCCGAATTGCCCGGGGTCGGGGCATACATACCATAAGGTCATTGTAGTACCATGGGAAGCCCCCGAGCAAAAAACTCCAACCTCTTAACTTTGCCACTTTGCCCTCACTTGGCTTTCTACAAAGCAAGGGCAAAGTGGTAAAAATAAGAGGTGCTCCGAATTGCCCGGGGTCGGGGCATACATACCATAAGGTCATTGTAGTACCATGGGAAGCCCCGAGCAAAAAACTCCAACCTCTTAACTTTGCCACTTTGCCCTCACTTGGCTTTCTACAAAGCTAGGGCAAAGTGGTAAAAATAAGAGGTGCTCCGAATTGCCCGGGGTCGGGGCATACATACCATAAGGTCATTGTAGTACCATGGGAAGCCCCCGAGCAAAAAACTCCAACCTCTTAACTTTGCCACTTTGCCCTCACTTGGCTTTCTACAAAGCAAGGGCAAAGTGGTAAAAATAAGAGGTGCTCCGAATTGCCCGGGGTCGGGGCATACATACCATAAGGTCATTGTAGTACCATGGGAAGCCCCCGAGCAAAAAACTCCAACCTCTTAACTTTGCCACTTTGCCCTCACTTGGCTTTCTACAAAGCAAGGGCAAAGTGGTAAAAATAAGAGGTGCTCCGAATTGCCCGGGGTCGGGGCATACATACCATAAGGTCATTGTAGTACCATGGGAAGCCCCCGAGCAAAAAACTCCAACCTCTTAACTTTGCCACTTTGCCCTCACTTGGCTTTCTACAAAGCAAGGGCAAAGTGGTAAAAATAAGAGGTGCTCCGAATTGCCCGGGGTCGGGGCATACATACCATAAGGTCATTGTAGTACCATGGGAAGCCCCCGAGCAAAAAACTCCAACCTCTTAACTTTGCCACTTTGCCCTCACTTGGCTTTCTACAAAGCAAGGGCAAAGTGGTAAAAATAAGAGGTGCTCCGAATTGCCCGGGGTCGGGGCATACATACCATAAGGTCATTGTAGTACCATGGGAAGCCCCCGAGCAAAAAACTCCAACCTCTTAACTTTGCCACTTTGCCCTCACTTGGCTTTCTACAAAGCAAGGGCAAAGTGGTAAAAATAAGAGGTGCTCCGAATTGCCCGGGGTCGGGGCATACATACCATAAGGTCATTGTAGTACCATGGGAAGCCCCCGAGCAAAAAACTCCAACCTCTTAACTTTGCCACTTTGCCCTCACTTGGCTTTCTACAAAGCAAGGGCAAAGTGGTAAAAATAAGAGGTGCTCCGAATTGCCCGGGGTCGGGGCATACATACCATAAGGTCATTGTAGTACCATGGGAAGCCCCCGAGCAAAAAACTCCAACCTCTTAACTTTGCCACTTTGCCCTCACTTGGCTTTCTACAAAGCAAGGGCAAAGTGGTAAAAATAAGAGGTGCTCCGAATTGCCCGGGGTCGGGGCATACATACCATAAGGTCATTGTAGTACCATGGGAAGCCCCCGAGCAAAAAACTCCAACCTCTTAACTTTGCCACTTTGCCCTCACTTGGCTTTCTACAAAGCAAGGGCAAAGTGGTAAAAATAAGAGGTGCTCCGAATTGCCCGGGGTCGGGGCATACATACCATAAGGTCATTGTAGTACCATGGGAAGCCCCCGAGCAAAAAACTCCAACCTCTTAACTTTGCCACTTTGCCCTCACTTGGCTTTCTACAAAGCAAGGGCAAAGTGGTAAAAATAAGAGGTGCTCCGAATTGCCCGGGGTCGGGGCATACATACCATAAGGTCATTGTAGTACCATGGGAAGCCCCCGAGCAAAAAACTCCAACCTCTTAACTTTGCCACTTTGCCCTCACTTGGCTTTCTACAAAGCAAGGGCAAAGTGGTAAAAATAAGAGGTGCTCCGAATTGCCCGGGGTCGGGGCATACATACCATAAGGTCATTGTAGTACCATGGGAAGCCCCCGAGCAAAAAACTCCAACCTCTTAACTTTGCCACTTTGCCCTCACTTGGCTTTCTACAAAGCTAGGGCAAAGTGGTAAAAATAAGAGGTGCTCCGAATTGCCCGGGGTCGGGGCATACATACCATAAGGTCATTGTAGTACCATGGGAAGCCCCGTGCAAAAAACTCCAACCTCTTAACTTTGCCACTTTGCCCTCACTTGGCTTTCTACAAAGCAAGGGCAAAGTGCTAAAAATAAGGGGTGCTCTGAATTGCCCGGGGTCGGGGCATACATACCATAAGGTCATTGTAGTACCATGGGAAGCCCCCGAGCAAAAAACTCCAACCTCTTAACTTTGCCACTTTGCCCTCACTTGGCTTTCTACAAAGCAAGGGCAAAGTGGTAAAAATAAGAGGTGCTCCGAATTGCCCGGGGTCGGGGCATACATACCATAAGGTCATTGTAGTACCATGGGAAGCCCCCGAGCAAAAAACTCCAACCTCTTAACTTTGCCACTTTGCCCTCACTTGGCTTTCTACAAAGCAAGGGCAAAGTGGTAAAAATAAGAGGTGCTCCGAATTGCCCGGGGTCGGGGCATACATACCATAAGGTCATTGTAGTACCATGGGAAGCCCCCGAGCAAAAAACTCCAACCTCTTAACTTTGCCACTTTGCCCTCACTTGGCTTTCTACAAAGCAAGGGCAAAGTGGTAAAAATAAGAGGTGCTCCGAATTGCCCGGGGTCGGGGCATACATACCATAAGGTCATTGTAGTACCATGGGAAGCCCCCGAGCAAAAAACTCCAACCTCTTAACTTTGCCACTTTGCCCTCACTTGGCTTTCTACAAAGCAAGGGCAAAGTGGTAAAAATAAGAGGTGCTCCGAATTGCCCGGGGTCGGGGCATACATACCATAAGGTCATTGTAGTACCATGGGAAGCCCCGAGCAAAAAACTCCAACCTCTTAACTTTGCCACTTTGCCCTCACTTGGCTTTCTACAAAGCAAGGGCAAAGTGGTAAAAATAAGAGGTGCTCCGAATTGCCCGGGGTCGGGGCATACATACCATAAGGTCATTGTAGTACCATGGGAAGCCCCCGAGCAAAAAACTCCAACCTCTTAACTTTGCCACTTTGCCCTCACTTGGCTTTCTACAAAGCAAGGGCAAAGTGGTAAAAATAAGAGGTGCTCCGAATTGCCCGGGGTCGGGGCATACATACCATAAGGTCATTGTAGTACCATGGGAAGCCCCCGAGCAAAAAACTCCAACCTCTTAACTTTGCCACTTTGCCCTCACTTGGCTTTCTACAAAGCAAGGGCAAAGTGGTAAAAATAAGAGGTGCTCCGAATTGCCCGGGGTCGGGGCATACATACCATAAGGTCATTGTAGTACCATGGGAAGCCCCCGAGCAAAAAACTCCAACCTCTTAACTTTGCCACTTTGCCCTCACTTGGCTTTCTACAAAGCAAGGGCAAAGTGGTAAAAATAAGAGGTGCTCCGAATTGCCCGGGGTCGGGGCATACATACCATAAGGTCATTGTAGTACCATGGGAAGCCCCGAGCAAAAAACTCCAACCTCTTAACTTTGCCACTTTGCCCTCACTTGGCTTTCTACAAAGCAAGGGCAAAGTGGTAAAAATAAGAGGTGCTCCGAATTGCCCGGGGTCGGGGCATACATACCATAAGGTCATTGTAGTACCATGGGAAGCCCCGAGCAAAAAACTCCAACCTCTTAACTTTGCCACTTTGCCCTCACTTGGCTTTCTACAAAGCAAGGGCAAAGTGGTAAAAATAAGAGGTGCTCCGAATTGCCCGGGGTCGGGGCATACATACCATAAGGTCATTGTAGTACCATGGGAAGCCCCGAGCAAAAAACTCCAACCTCTTAACTTTGCCACTTTGCCCTCACTTGGCTTTCTACAAAGCAAGGGCAAAGTGGTAAAAATAAGAGGTGCTCCGAATTGCCCGGGGTCGGGGCATACATACCATAAGGTCATTGTAGTACCATGGGAAGCCCCCGAGCAAAAAACTCCAACCTCTTAACTTTGCCACTTTGCCCTCACTTGGCTTTCTACAAAGCAAGGGCAAAGTGGTAAAAATAAGAGGTGCTCCGAATTGCCCGGGGTCGGGGCATACATACCATAAGGTCATTGTAGTACCATGGGAAGCCCCCGAGCAAAAAACTCCAACCTCTTAACTTTGCCACTTTGCCCTCACTTGGCTTTCTACAAAGCAAGGGCAAAGTGGTAAAAATAAGAGGTGCTCCGAATTGCCCGGGGTCGGGGCATACATACCATAAGGTCATTGTAGTACCATGGGAAGCCCCCGAGCAAAAAACTCCAACCTCTTAACTTTGCCACTTTGCCCTCACTTGGCTTTCTACAAAGCAAGGGCAAAGTGGTAAAAATAAGAGGTGCTCCGAATTGCCCGGGGTCGGGGCATACATACCATAAGGTCATTGTAGTACCATGGGAAGCCCCCGAGCAAAAAACTCCAACCTCTTAACTTTGCCACTTTGCCCTCACTTGGCTTTCTACAAAGCTAGGGCAAAGTGGTAAAAATAAGAGGTGCTCCGAATTGCCCGGGGTCGGGGCATACATACCATAAGGTCATTGTAGTACCATGGGAAGCCCCCGAGCAAAAAACTCCAACCTCTTAACTTTGCCACTTTGCCCTCACTTGGCTTTCTACAAAGCAAGGGCAAAGTGGTAAAAATAAGAGGTGCTCCGAATTGCCCGGGGTCGGGGCATACATACCATAAGGTCATTGTAGTACCATGGGAAGCCCCCGAGCAAAAAACTCCAACCTCTTAACTTTGCCACTTTGCCCTCACTTGGCTTTCTACAAAGCAAGGGCAAAGTGGTAAAAATAAGAGGTGCTCCGAATTGCCCGGGGTCGGGGCATACATACCATAAGGTCATTGTAGTACCATGGGAAGCCCCCGAGCAAAAAACTCCAACCTCTTAACTTTGCCACTTTGCCCTCACTTGGCTTTCTACAAAGCAAGGGCAAAGTGGTAAAAATAAGAGGTGCTCCGAATTGCCCGGGGTCGGGGCATACATACCATAAGGTCATTGTAGTACCATGGGAAGCCCCCGAGCAAAAAACTCCAACCTCTTAACTTTGCCACTTTGCCCTCACTTGGCTTTCTACAAAGCAAGGGCAAAGTGGTAAAAATAAGAGGTGCTCCGAATTGCCCGGGGTCGGGGCATACATACCATAAGGTCATTGTAGTACCATGGGAAGCCCCCGAGCAAAAAACTCCAACCTCTTAACTTTGCCACTTTGCCCTCACTTGGCTTTCTACAAAGCTAGGGCAAAGTGGTAAAAATAAGAGGTGCTCCGAATTGCCCGGGGTCGGGGCATACATACCATAAGGTCATTGTAGTACCATGGGAAGCCCCCGAGCAAAAAACTCCAACCTCTTAACTTTGCCACTTTGCCCTCACTTGGCTTTCTACAAAGCAAGGGCAAAGTGGTAAAAATAAGAGGTGCTCCGAATTGCCCGGGGTCGGGGCATACATACCATAAGGTCATTGTAGTACCATGGGAAGCCCCCGAGCAAAAAACTCCAACCTCTTAACTTTGCCACTTTGCCCTCACTTGGCTTTCTACAAAGCAAGGGCAAAGTGGTAAAAATAAGAGGTGCTCCGAATTGCCCGGGGTCGGGGCATACATACCATAAGGTCATTGTAGTACCATGGGAAGCCCCCGAGCAAAAAACTCCAACCTCTTAACTTTGCCACTTTGCCCTCACTTGGCTTTCTACAAAGCAAGGGCAAAGTGGTAAAAATAAGAGGTGCTCCGAATTGCCCGGGGTCGGGGCATACATACCATAAGGTCATTGTAGTACCATGGGAAGCCCCCGAGCAAAAAACTCCAACCTCTTAACTTTGCCACTTTGCCCTCACTTGGCTTTCTACAAAGCAAGGGCAAAGTGGTAAAAATAAGAGGTGCTCCGAATTGCCCGGGGTCGGGGCATACATACCATAAGGTCATTGTAGTACCATGGGAAGCCCCGAGCAAAAAACTCCAACCTCTTAACTTTGCCACTTTGCCCTCACTTGGCTTTCTACAAAGCAAGGGCAAAGTGGTAAAAATAAGAGGTGCTCCGAATTGCCCGGGGTCGGGGCATACATACCATAAGGTCATTGTAGTACCATGGGAAGCCCCCGAGCAAAAAACTCCAACCTCTTAACTTTGCCACTTTGCCCTCACTTGGCTTTCTACAAAGCAAGGGCAAAGTGGTAAAAATAAGAGGTGCTCCGAATTGCCCGGGGTCGGGGCATACATACCATAAGGTCATTGTAGTACCATGGGAAGCCCCCGAGCAAAAAACTCCAACCTCTTAACTTTGCCACTTTGCCCTCACTTGGCTTTCTACAAAGCAAGGGCAAAGTGGTAAAAATAAGAGGTGCTCCGAATTGCCCGGGGTCGGGGCATACATACCATAAGGTCATTGTAGTACCATGGGAAGCCCCCGAGCAAAAAACTCCAACCTCTTAACTTTGCCACTTTGCCCTCACTTGGCTTTCTACAAAGCAAGGGCAAAGTGGTAAAAATAAGAGGTGCTCCGAATTGCCCGGGGTCGGGGCATACATACCATAAGGTCATTGTAGTACCATGGGAAGCCCCGAGCAAAAAACTCCAACCTCTTAACTTTGCCACTTTGCCCTCACTTGGCTTTCTACAAAGCAAGGGCAAAGTGGTAAAAATAAGAGGTGCTCCGAATTGCCCGGGGTCGGGGCATACATACCATAAGGTCATTGTAGTACCATGGGAAGCCCCCGAGCAAAAAACTCCAACCTCTTAACTTTGCCACTTTGCCCTCACTTGGCTTTCTACAAAGCAAGGGCAAAGTGGTAAAAATAAGAGGTGCTCCGAATTGCCCGGGGTCGGGGCATACATACCATAAGGTCATTGTAGTACCATGGGAAGCCCCCGAGCAAAAAACTCCAACCTCTTAACTTTGCCACTTTGCCCTCACTTGGCTTTCTACAAAGCAAGGGCAAAGTGGTAAAAATAAGAGGTGCTCCGAATTGCCCGGGGTCGGGGCATACATACCATAAGGTCATTGTAGTACCATGGGAAGCCCCCGAGCAAAAAACTCCAACCTCTTAACTTTGCCACTTTGCCCTCACTTGGCTTTCTACAAAGCAAGGGCAAAGTGGTAAAAATAAGAGGTGCTCCGAATTGCCCGGGGTCGGGGCATACATACCATAAGGTCATTGTAGTACCATGGGAAGCCCCCGAGCAAAAAACTCCAACCTCTTAACTTTGCCACTTTGCCCTCACTTGGCTTTCTACAAAGCAAGGGCAAAGTGGTAAAAATAAGAGGTGCTCCGAATTGCCCGGGGTCGGGGCATACATACCATAAGGTCATTGTAGTACCATGGGAAGCCCCCGAGCAAAAAACTCCAACCTCTTAACTTTGCCACTTTGCCCTCACTTGGCTTTCTACAAAGCAAGGGCAAAGTGGTAAAAATAAGAGGTGCTCCGAATTGCCCGGGGTCGGGGCATACATACCATAAGGTCATTGTAGTACCATGGGAAGCCCCCGAGCAAAAAACTCCAACCTCTTAACTTTGCCACTTTGCCCTCACTTGGCTTTCTACAAAGCAAGGGCAAAGTGGTAAAAATAAGAGGTGCTCCGAATTGCCCGGGGTCGGGGCATACATACCATAAGGTCATTGTAGTACCATGGGAAGCCCCCGAGCAAAAAACTCCAACCTCTTAACTTTGCCACTTTGCCCTCACTTGGCTTTCTACAAAGCAAGGGCAAAGTGGTAAAAATAAGAGGTGCTCCGAATTGCCCGGGGTCGGGGCATACATACCATAAGGTCATTGTAGTACCATGGGAAGCCCCCGAGCAAAAAACTCCAACCTCTTAACTTTGCCACTTTGCCCTCACTTGGCTTTCTACAAAGCAAGGGCAAAGTGGTAAAAATAAGAGGTGCTCCGAATTGCCCGGGGTCGGGGCATACATACCATAAGGTCATTGTAGTACCATGGGAAGCCCCCGAGCAAAAAACTCCAACCTCTTAACTTTGCCACTTTGCCCTCACTTGGCTTTCTACAAAGCAAGGGCAAAGTGGTAAAAATAAGAGGTGCTCCGAATTGCCCGGGGTCGGGGCATACATACCATAAGGTCATTGTAGTACCATGGGAAGCCCCCGAGCAAAAAACTCCAACCTCTTAACTTTGCCACTTTGCCCTCACTTGGCTTTCTACAAAGCAAGGGCAAAGTGGTAAAAATAAGAGGTGCTCCGAATTGCCCGGGGTCGGGGCATACATACCATAAGGTCATTGTAGTACCATGGGAAGCCCCGAGCAAAAAACTCCAACCTCTTAACTTTGCCACTTTGCCCTCACTTGGCTTTCTACAAAGCAAGGGCAAAGTGGTAAAAATAAGAGGTGCTCCGAATTGCCCGGGGTCGGGGCATACATACCATAAGGTCATTGTAGTACCATGGGAAGCCCCCGAGCAAAAAACTCCAACCTCTTAACTTTGCCACTTTGCCCTCACTTGGCTTTCTACAAAGCAAGGGCAAAGTGGTAAAAATAAGAGGTGCTCCGAATTGCCCGGGGTCGGGGCATACATACCATAAGGTCATTGTAGTACCATGGGAAGCCCCCGAGCAAAAAACTCCAACCTCTTAACTTTGCCACTTTGCCCTCACTTGGCTTTCTACAAAGCAAGGGCAAAGTGGTAAAAATAAGAGGTGCTCCGAATTGCCCGGGGTCGGGGCATACATACCATAAGGTCATTGTAGTACCATGGGAAGCCCCGAGCAAAAAACTCCAACCTCTTAACTTTGCCACTTTGCCCTCACTTGGCTTTCTACAAAGCAAGGGCAAAGTGGTAAAAATAAGAGGTGCTCCGAATTGCCCGGGGTCGGGGCATACATACCATAAGGTCATTGTAGTACCATGGGAAGCCCCCGAGCAAAAAACTCCAACCTCTTAACTTTGCCACTTTGCCCTCACTTGGCTTTCTACAAAGCAAGGGCAAAGTGGTAAAAATAAGAGGTGCTCCGAATTGCCCGGGGTCGGGGCATACATACCATAAGGTCATTGTAGTACCATGGGAAGCCCCCGAGCAAAAAACTCCAACCTCTTAACTTTGCCACTTTGCCCTCACTTGGCTTTCTACAAAGCAAGGGCAAAGTGGTAAAAATAAGAGGTGCTCCGAATTGCCCGGGGTCGGGGCATACATACCATAAGGTCATTGTAGTACCATGGGAAGCCCCCGAGCAAAAAACTCCAACCTCTTAACTTTGCCACTTTGCCCTCACTTGGCTTTCTACAAAGCAAGGGCAAAGTGGTAAAAATAAGAGGTGCTCCGAATTGCCCGGGGTCGGGGCATACATACCATAAGGTCATTGTAGTACCATGGGAAGCCCCCGAGCAAAAAACTCCAACCTCTTAACTTTGCCACTTTGCCCTCACTTGGCTTTCTACAAAGCAAGGGCAAAGTGGTAAAAATAAGAGGTGCTCCGAATTGCCCGGGGTCGGGGCATACATACCATAAGGTCATTGTAGTACCATGGGAAGCCCCCGAGCAAAAAACTCCAACCTCTTAACTTTGCCACTTTGCCCTCACTTGGCTTTCTACAAAGCAAGGGCAAAGTGGTAAAAATAAGAGGTGCTCCGAATTGCCCGGGGTCGGGGCATACATACCATAAGGTCATTGTAGTACCATGGGAAGCCCCGAGCAAAAAACTCCAACCTCTTAACTTTGCCACTTTGCCCTCACTTGGCTTTCTACAAAGCAAGGGCAAAGTGGTAAAAATAAGAGGTGCTCCGAATTGCCCGGGGTCGGGGCATACATACCATAAGGTCATTGTAGTACCATGGGAAGCCCCCGAGCAAAAAACTCCAACCTCTTAACTTTGCCACTTTGCCCTCACTTGGCTTTCTACAAAGCAAGGGCAAAGTGGTAAAAATAAGAGGTGCTCCGAATTGCCCGGGGTCGGGGCATACATACCATAAGGTCATTGTAGTACCATGGGAAGCCCCCGAGCAAAAAACTCCAACCTCTTAACTTTGCCACTTTGCCCTCACTTGGCTTTCTACAAAGCAAGGGCAAAGTGGTAAAAATAAGAGGTGCTCCGAATTGCCCGGGGTCGGGGCATACATACCATAAGGTCATTGTAGTACCATGGGAAGCCCCCGAGCAAAAAACTCCAACCTCTTAACTTTGCCACTTTGCCCTCACTTGGCTTTCTACAAAGCAAGGGCAAAGTGGTAAAAATAAGAGGTGCTCCGAATTGCCCGGGGTCGGGGCATACATACCATAAGGTCATTGTAGTACCATGGGAAGCCCCGAGCAAAAAACTCCAACCTCTTAACTTTGCCACTTTGCCCTCACTTGGCTTTCTACAAAGCAAGGGCAAAGTGGTAAAAATAAGAGGTGCTCCGAATTGCCCGGGGTCGGGGCATACATACCATAAGGTCATTGTAGTACCATGGGAAGCCCCCGAGCAAAAAACTCCAACCTCTTAACTTTGCCACTTTGCCCTCACTTGGCTTTCTACAAAGCTAGGGCAAAGTGGTAAAAATAAGAGGTGCTCCGAATTGCCCGGGGTCGGGGCATACATACCATAAGGTCATTGTAGTACCATGGGAAGCCCCCGAGCAAAAAACTCCAACCTCTTAACTTTGCCACTTTGCCCTCACTTGGCTTTCTACAAAGCAAGGGCAAAGTGGTAAAAATAAGAGGTGCTCCGAATTGCCCGGGGTCGGGGCATACATACCATAAGGTCATTGTAGTACCATGGGAAGCCCCCGAGCAAAAAACTCCAACCTCTTAACTTTGCCACTTTGCCCTCACTTGGCTTTCTACAAAGCAAGGGCAAAGTGGTAAAAATAAGAGGTGCTCCGAATTGCCCGGGGTCGGGGCATACATACCATAAGGTCATTGTAGTACCATGGGAAGCCCCCGAGCAAAAAACTCCAACCTCTTAACTTTGCCACTTTGCCCTCACTTGGCTTTCTACAAAGCAAGGGCAAAGTGGTAAAAATAAGAGGTGCTCCGAATTGCCCGGGGTCGGGGCATACATACCATAAGGTCATTGTAGTACCATGGGAAGCCCCCGAGCAAAAAACTCCAACCTCTTAACTTTGCCACTTTGCCCTCACTTGGCTTTCTACAAAGCAAGGGCAAAGTGGTAAAAATAAGAGGTGCTCCGAATTGCCCGGGGTCGGGGCATACATACCATAAGGTCATTGTAGTACCATGGGAAGCCCCCGAGCAAAAAACTCCAACCTCTTAACTTTGCCACTTTGCCCTCACTTGGCTTTCTACAAAGCTAGGGCAAAGTGGTAAAAATAAGAGGTGCTCCGAATTGCCCGGGGTCGGGGCATACATACCATAAGGTCATTGTAGTACCATGGGAAGCCCCCGAGCAAAAAACTCCAACCTCTTAACTTTGCCACTTTGCCCTCACTTGGCTTTCTACAAAGCAAGGGCAAAGTGGTAAAAATAAGAGGTGCTCCGAATTGCCCGGGGTCGGGGCATACATACCATAAGGTCATTGTAGTACCATGGGAAGCCCCGAGCAAAAAACTCCAACCTCTTAACTTTGCCACTTTGCCCTCACTTGGCTTTCTACAAAGCAAGGGCAAAGTGGTAAAAATAAGAGGTGCTCCGAATTGCCCGGGGTCGGGGCATACATACCATAAGGTCATTGTAGTACCATGGGAAGCCCCGAGCAAAAAACTCCAACCTCTTAACTTTGCCACTTTGCCCTCACTTGGCTTTCTACAAAGCAAGGGCAAAGTGGTAAAAATAAGAGGTGCTCCGAATTGCCCGGGGTCGGGGCATACATACCATAAGGTCATTGTAGTACCATGGGAAGCCCCCGAGCAAAAAACTCCAACCTCTTAACTTTGCCACTTTGCCCTCACTTGGCTTTCTACAAAGCAAGGGCAAAGTGGTAAAAATAAGAGGTGCTCCGAATTGCCCGGGGTCGGGGCATACATACCATAAGGTCATTGTAGTACCATGGGAAGCCCCCGAGCAAAAAACTCCAACCTCTTAACTTTGCCACTTTGCCCTCACTTGGCTTTCTACAAAGCAAGGGCAAAGTGGTAAAAATAAGAGGTGCTCCGAATTGCCCGGGGTCGGGGCATACATACCATAAGGTCATTGTAGTACCATGGGAAGCCCCCGAGCAAAAAACTCCAACCTCTTAACTTTGCCACTTTGCCCTCACTTGGCTTTCTACAAAGCAAGGGCAAAGTGGTAAAAATAAGAGGTGCTCCGAATTGCCCGGGGTCGGGGCATACATACCATAAGGTCATTGTAGTACCATGGGAAGCCCCCGAGCAAAAAACTCCAACCTCTTAACTTTGCCACTTTGCCCTCACTTGGCTTTCTACAAAGCTAGGGCAAAGTGGTAAAAATAAGAGGTGCTCCGAATTGCCCGGGGTCGGGGCATACATACCATAAGGTCATTGTAGTACCATGGGAAGCCCCCGAGCAAAAAACTCCAACCTCTTAACTTTGCCACTTTGCCCTCACTTGGCTTTCTACAAAGCAAGGGCAAAGTGGTAAAAATAAGAGGTGCTCCGAATTGCCCGGGGTCGGGGCATACATACCATAAGGTCATTGTAGTACCATGGGAAGCCCCCGAGCAAAAAACTCCAACCTCTTAACTTTGCCACTTTGCCCTCACTTGGCTTTCTACAAAGCAAGGGCAAAGTGGTAAAAATAAGAGGTGCTCCGAATTGCCCGGGGTCGGGGCATACATACCATAAGGTCATTGTAGTACCATGGGAAGCCCCCGAGCAAAAAACTCCAACCTCTTAACTTTGCCACTTTGCCCTCACTTGGCTTTCTACAAAGCAAGGGCAAAGTGGTAAAAATAAGAGGTGCTCCGAATTGCCCGGGGTCGGGGCATACATACCATAAGGTCATTGTAGTACCATGGGAAGCCCCCGAGCAAAAAACTCCAACCTCTTAACTTTGCCACTTTGCCCTCACTTGGCTTTCTACAAAGCAAGGGCAAAGTGGTAAAAATAAGAGGTGCTCCGAATTGCCCGGGGTCGGGGCATACATACCATAAGGTCATTGTAGTACCATGGGAAGCCCCCGAGCAAAAAACTCCAACCTCTTAACTTTGCCACTTTGCCCTCACTTGGCTTTCTACAAAGCAAGGGCAAAGTGGTAAAAATAAGAGGTGCTCCGAATTGCCCGGGGTCGGGGCATACATACCATAAGGTCATTGTAGTACCATGGGAAGCCCCCGAGCAAAAAACTCCAACCTCTTAACTTTGCCACTTTGCCCTCACTTGGCTTTCTACAAAGCAAGGGCAAAGTGGTAAAAATAAGAGGTGCTCCGAATTGCCCGGGGTCGGGGCATACATACCATAAGGTCATTGTAGTACCATGGGAAGCCCCCGAGCAAAAAACTCCAACCTCTTAACTTTGCCACTTTGCCCTCACTTGGCTTTCTACAAAGCAAGGGCAAAGTGGTAAAAATAAGAGGTGCTCCGAATTGCCCGGGGTCGGGGCATACATACCATAAGGTCATTGTAGTACCATGGGAAGCCCCCGAGCAAAAAACTCCAACCTCTTAACTTTGCCACTTTGCCCTCACTTGGCTTTCTACAAAGCAAGGGCAAAGTGGTAAAAATAAGAGGTGCTCCGAATTGCCCGGGGTCGGGGCATACATACCATAAGGTCATTGTAGTACCATGGGAAGCCCCCGAGCAAAAAACTCCAACCTCTTAACTTTGCCACTTTGCCCTCACTTGGCTTTCTACAAAGCAAGGGCAAAGTGGTAAAAATAAGAGGTGCTCCGAATTGCCCGGGGTCGGGGCATACATACCATAAGGTCATTGTAGTACCATGGGAAGCCCCCGAGCAAAAAACTCCAACCTCTTAACTTTGCCACTTTGCCCTCACTTGGCTTTCTACAAAGCAAGGGCAAAGTGGTAAAAATAAGAGGTGCTCCGAATTGCCCGGGGTCGGGGCATACATACCATAAGGTCATTGTAGTACCATGGGAAGCCCCCGAGCAAAAAACTCCAACCTCTTAACTTTGCCACTTTGCCCTCACTTGGCTTTCTACAAAGCAAGGGCAAAGTGGTAAAAATAAGAGGTGCTCCGAATTGCCCGGGGTCGGGGCATACATACCATAAGGTCATTGTAGTACCATGGGAAGCCCCGAGCAAAAAACTCCAACCTCTTAACTTTGCCACTTTGCCCTCACTTGGCTTTCTACAAAGCAAGGGCAAAGTGGTAAAAATAAGAGGTGCTCCGAATTGCCCGGGGTCGGGGCATACATACCATAAGGTCATTGTAGTACCATGGGAAGCCCCCGAGCAAAAAACTCCAACCTCTTAACTTTGCCACTTTGCCCTCACTTGGCTTTCTACAAAGCAAGGGCAAAGTGGTAAAAATAAGAGGTGCTCCGAATTGCCCGGGGTCGGGGCATACATACCATAAGGTCATTGTAGTACCATGGGAAGCCCCCGAGCAAAAAACTCCAACCTCTTAACTTTGCCACTTTGCCCTCACTTGGCTTTCTACAAAGCAAGGGCAAAGTGGTAAAAATAAGAGGTGCTCCGAATTGCCCGGGGTCGGGGCATACATACCATAAGGTCATTGTAGTACCATGGGAAGCCCCCGAGCAAAAAACTCCAACCTCTTAACTTTGCCACTTTGCCCTCACTTGGCTTTCTACAAAGCTAGGGCAAAGTGGTAAAAATAAGAGGTGCTCCGAATTGCCCGGGGTCGGGGCATACATACCATAAGGTCATTGTAGTACCATGGGAAGCCCCCGAGCAAAAAACTCCAACCTCTTAACTTTGCCACTTTGCCCTCACTTGGCTTTCTACAAAGCAAGGGCAAAGTGGTAAAAATAAGAGGTGCTCCGAATTGCCCGGGGTCGGGGCATACATACCATAAGGTCATTGTAGTACCATGGGAAGCCCCCGAGCAAAAAACTCCAACCTCTTAACTTTGCCACTTTGCCCTCACTTGGCTTTCTACAAAGCAAGGGCAAAGTGGTAAAAATAAGAGGTGCTCCGAATTGCCCGGGGTCGGGGCATACATACCATAAGGTCATTGTAGTACCATGGGAAGCCCCCGAGCAAAAAACTCCAACCTCTTAACTTTGCCACTTTGCCCTCACTTGGCTTTCTACAAAGCAAGGGCAAAGTGGTAAAAATAAGAGGTGCTCCGAATTGCCCGGGGTCGGGGCATACATACCATAAGGTCATTGTAGTACCATGGGAAGCCCCCGAGCAAAAAACTCCAACCTCTTAACTTTGCCACTTTGCCCTCACTTGGCTTTCTACAAAGCAAGGGCAAAGTGGTAAAAATAAGAGGTGCTCCGAATTGCCCGGGGTCGGGGCATACATACCATAAGGTCATTGTAGTACCATGGGAAGCCCCCGAGCAAAAAACTCCAACCTCTTAACTTTGCCACTTTGCCCTCACTTGGCTTTCTACAAAGCAAGGGCAAAGTGGTAAAAATAAGAGGTGCTCCGAATTGCCCGGGGTCGGGGCATACATACCATAAGGTCATTGTAGTACCATGGGAAGCCCCCGAGCAAAAAACTCCAACCTCTTAACTTTGCCACTTTGCCCTCACTTGGCTTTCTACAAAGCAAGGGCAAAGTGGTAAAAATAAGAGGTGCTCCGAATTGCCCGGGGTCGGGGCATACATACCATAAGGTCATTGTAGTACCATGGGAAGCCCCGAGCAAAAAACTCCAACCTCTTAACTTTGCCACTTTGCCCTCACTTGGCTTTCTACAAAGCAAGGGCAAAGTGGTAAAAATAAGAGGTGCTCCGAATTGCCCGGGGTCGGGGCATACATACCATAAGGTCATTGTAGTACCATGGGAAGCCCCGAGCAAAAAACTCCAACCTCTTAACTTTGCCACTTTGCCCTCACTTGGCTTTCTACAAAGCAAGGGCAAAGTGGTAAAAATAAGAGGTGCTCCGAATAGCCCGGGGTCGGGGCATACATACCATAAGGTCATTGTAGTACCATGGGAAGCCCCCGAGCAAAAAACTCCAACCTCTTAACTTTGCCACTTTGCCCTCACTTGGCTTTCTACAAAGCTAGGGCAAAGTGGTAAAAATAAGAGGTGCTCCGAATAGCCCGGGGTCGGGGCATAGATACCATAAGGTCATTGTAGTACCATGGGAAGCCCCGAGCAAAAAACTCCAACCTCTTAACTTTGCCACTTTGCCCTCACTTGGCTTTCTACAAAGCAAGGGCAAAGTGGTAAAAATAAGAGGTGCTCCGAATTGCCCGGGGTCGGGGCATACATACCATAAGGTCATTGTAGTACCATGGGAAGCCCCCGAGCAAAAAACTCCAACCTCTTAACTTTGCCACTTTGCCCTCACTTGGCTTTCTACAAAGCTAGGGCAAAGTGGTAAAAATAAGAGGTGCTCCGAATTGCCCGGGGTCGGGGCATACATACCATAAGGTCATTGTAGTACCATGGGAAGCCCCCGAGCAAAAAACTCCAACCTCTTAACTTTGCCACTTTGCCCTCACTTGGCTTTCTACAAAGCTAGGGCAAAGTGGTAAAAATAAGAGGTGCTCCGAATTGCCCGGGGTCGGGGCATACATACCATAAGGTCATTGTAGTACCATGGGAAGCCCCGAGCAAAAAACTCCAACCTCTTAACTTTGCCACTTTGCCCTCACTTGGCTTTCTACAAAGCAAGGGCAAAGTGGTAAAAATAAGAGGTGCTCCGAATAGCCCGGGGTCGGGGCATACATACCATAAGGTCATTGTAGTACCATGGGAAGCCCCCGAGCAAAAAACTCCAACCTCTTAACTTTGCCACTTTGCCCTCACTTGGCTTTCTACAAAGCTAGGGCAAAGTGGTAAAAATAAGAGGTGCTCCGAATAGCCCGGGGTCGGGGCATACATACCATAAGGTCATTGTAGTACCATGGGAAGCCCCCGAGCAAAAAACTCCAACCTCTTAACTTTGCCACTTTGCCCTCACTTGGCTTTCTACAAAGCAAGGGCAAAGTGGTAAAAATAAGAGGTGCTCCGAATTGCCCGGGGTCGGGGCATACATACCATAAGGTCATTGTAGTACCATGGGAAGCCCCCGAGCAAAAAACTCCAACCTCTTAACTTTGCCACTTTGCCCTCACTTGGCTTTCTACAAAGCTAGGGCAAAGTGGTAAAAATAAGAGGTGCTCCGAATTGCCCGGGGTCGGGGCATACATACCATAAGGTCATTGTAGTACCATGGGAAGCCCCCGAGCAAAAAACTCCAACCTCTTAACTTTGCCACTTTGCCCTCACTTGGCTTTCTACAAAGCTAGGGCAAAGTGGTAAAAATAAGAGGTGCTCCGAATTGCCCGGGGTCGGGGCATACATACCATAAGGTCATTGTAGTACCATGGGAAGCCCCGAGCAAAAAACTCCAACCTCTTAACTTTGCCACTTTGCCCTCACTTGGCTTTCTACAAAGCAAGGGCAAAGTGGTAAAAATAAGAGGTGCTCCGAATTGCCCGGGGTCGGGGCATACATACCATAAGGTCATTGTAGTACCATGGGAAGCCCCCGAGCAAAAAACTCCAACCTCTTAACTTTGCCACTTTGCCCTCACTTGGCTTTCTACAAAGCTAGGGCAAAGTGGTAAAAATAAGAGGTGCTCCGAATTGCCCGGGGTCGGGGCATACATACCATAAGGTCATTGTAGTACCATGGGAAGCCCCCGAGCAAAAAACTCCAACCTCTTAACTTTGCCACTTTGCCCTCACTTGGCTTTCTACAAAGCAAGGGCAAAGTGGTAAAAATAAGAGGTGCTCCGAATTGCCCGGGGTCGGGGCATACATACCATAAGGTCATTGTAGTACCATGGGAAGCCCCCGAGCAAAAAACTCCAACCTCTTAACTTTGCCACTTTGCCCTCACTTGGCTTTCTACAAAGCAAGGGCAAAGTGGTAAAAATAAGAGGTGCTCTGAATAGCCCGGGGTCGGGGCATAGATACCATAAGGTCATTGTAGTACCATGGGAAGCCCCCGAGCAAAAAACTCCATGATGGGAACCAAGGTGGGACTAGTCTTAAATATCATTTGCAAGTTTCAGATGGGCTAATTAGAAGATCAAGGAAGCAAGACAACAAATTAGTCTAGAATAATTGGGCTTGAGGATGCTTGGCCCACACATGTCTTATTTTTATGAACTGGGATTTTGGGAAGGCCTTGTATTGTGTCTAAGGGCTTATTTGGAAAGTTACATATTTTAGGAACTAGGGTTTAGAAAAGTACTGTAGCGCACTGTTCATGCAGCCGAATACTGTAGCGTTACTGTTCATGCGGCGATTCACTATTTCGGTACTGTTCATGCAGGGGCATTTTTGAGAGAAAGGGTTTTATTTTGCCTAGGGTTTCAATAGGGTTTGGGTTAAAACACTCTTTGTAGCCTCATTTCAAAGATTAGACAATTTTGAATGTTATTTGTGAGTGAGTTTGCTCCTCTTGTTCTTCATTGAACTTTTGAACTTATCAAAGGCAAATCACAACCTTTGTGGCGTTCCTCCTTGTAATCTGGGTTCTTGAGACGGGTTATTCATCGGGTCTAGATTTTAATATAATCTAGGTTCTTGAAACGAGTTCTCATCGGGTCTAGATTCCCATCCATTGACTTGATTTTGGCTTTCTTGGGTGCATTTTCAAATTGATTGTGGGTTCAAGGGATTCCCTTCCTACGGGTTCATATCATTTGGTATTCAGAGCTCGGTTTCCAATCAGGTCTAATTCTATCCTTTATTTCTTGTATTCTTAAATTTAATTCTAGGGCTTCATTGTTCTAGGGTTCTAAAAAAAAAAAAAAATAGAAACAAAAAGTACGCTGCCAAAATTCTTAGGGTTTTGGGTTTGGCTGAAATTTGCATCTCCTAGGGTTTCAAAATTCTAGGGTTTCCTGTATCTCTAAGTTTGTCAATTGCTTGGAGTATCATTCCATTGATTATCTTCTTTTTCATTGTCAATTCTTATGTGTTTGAATTCAATTATTTGATTTTCAATTGAATATTGCTGTTTGTGATTGAATTAGAGAAAAGAAAAGAAAGGAAAGGAAAAGAAAAGAAAAGAAAGGAAAAAAAAATTCGAAAAAAAAAAAATCGAAAAAAAAAAATTAAAAAAAAAAAAAAGGTAGCATACACATTGGTTGTGCTACATAGTTACAACAAAGAGCGGGAAAAAAAAAAAGACATTTGTTGTTTGAGTTTTATCATCAAAGGGGCTGAAAACATCTTTCTAGTGGATATCTTGTTTTATCATTACTCTTTCCCTCATATAAATTCCATGAGTCTCGTGTCATTTTATTCATTCCTTATCTCTTGTTCTTGTCTCTTGGATTTATATTACTTGTTGGAATAATACAAGGTTGTCTTGTCTTGATTTAATTCAACTAGTTCTTAAAGAACTTGAGTGAGAAAACTATTGAGGTAAAAGGCAAGAGAGTGAGACTATTATCGGGAAAAAGCCAATTAAGAGTGAAACACGAGTGGAGTGACATTATTCGAGTGTAAACACGTAAGGGAGTGTGTGAGGTTTTTCACTAACATTCTTTTTGTGCAACACATTATGATGTCTCATAGGAGTGACTAATCACTAAAGGGTATGGAAGATAACTCATCCTTGGTGTTGCAAGCCATGCAACAACAGTTTGAGCAGTTGAACTTGGTGTTGGGTGAAGTGAGGGATAGGATGGATCATCGAGATGTCTTGATTAGAAATCTGTATGGTGGGAGAGATAGGCGGCAATGTGAGCCTAGTGTTGAAAATAAGTATGAGAATGGAGAGTATAATGAGGATGAGGAAGACCTTACATCTGAAGTTGGATTGGGTAGATATAGAAGAGTTAGGCGTGAAAGAAAACTTGAGGGGAACCTAAGGGGTCGGGATGGTGTAGATAGAGACTTTGGGAGCATCAAAATGAAAATACCATCTTTCCAAGGTAGAACTGACCCTGAAGTTTATTTAGAGTGGGAGAAAAGAATAGAATTGGTGTTTGGTAGTCATAATTACTCTGAGGAGAAGAAAGTGAAGTTGGCGGTAATTAAGTTCACTGATTATGCGATTATTTGGTGGGATCAATTAGTGACCAATAGGAGGAGGAATCTTGAGAGGCCTATAGAAACATGGAGAGAGTTAAAAGCTATTATGAGGCGGAGATTTGTACCTAGCCACTACTATAGGGACCTTTACCAAAAGCTCCAAAATCTTACACAGGGGTCTAGGAGTGTGGAGGATTACCATAAGGAGATGGAGGTGGCTATGATTCGAGCTAATGTAGTGGAGGATCGAGAGGCCACGATGGCTAGATTTTTGAGTGGGTTGAATATGGAGATAGCCAATCTAGTTGAGTTGCAACATTATGTGGAGGTAGAGGACATGGTGCACATGGCTATGAAGGTTGAGAGGTAGTTAAAGAGAAAATGTACAGCAATGTACACTTCAGTTTCTAGCATTCCTTGGAAATCAAAGTGGGATAAGAATGATGGAGTTGTAGCAAAGAGAAAGATTGAACCACCTGAGAAAAAAAATGAGGGTGAGGATGAAATCTCAATAAAAAGAGAGAAAGAGTTGAAAAACAATTGTGAAATTGAAAGTTCAAAAAAAAAGGAGAGTGAAGGAAAAAAAGAGAATGAAAATGAAAAAGAGAGTGAGAGGAAAAAGGTGAATGAGGTTGAAACATCAAGAGAAAGAGAGAGTGAAAAAGAAAATAGAGAGGTGGCTGAGAGTCAAGAAAAAAGAGATGAGTCATGTGAGGAAAAAGAAACAAAAGTGAGTTTTTGTGCTAAGGCAGGCTTTTATACTAACGAATTTAATGACTCTTTGCCTAGTGTTGTTGTTTTTTTGTTGCAGGGATATGAAGTCATGATTCCTAGTGGTGTGTTTAGTAGATTTCCACCTATTAGAGAGATTGAGCCTTACCTTGATTTTGTACCAGGTGCGACAATCCCTACCCGACCTTTCTTTGAAGAACATGAGTCCTTAACACACTTGAAAGGATATGGTAAGTTGAATACAATGCGTGCCAAGTGGGTGCAATACATTGAGACCTTTCCTCATGTAATCAGGTACACACAAGGTAGAGAAAATTTTGTGGTTGATACTTTAGCAAGAAGGTATGTCCTTGTCATCATTTTGGATGCAAAGTTATTAAGACTTGAATACGATAAAACATTGTATGCTAATGATGATGGCTTGGTTAATGTGTATGCAACATGTGAGAAAGCACCCTGGGGTAACTTCTATAAACGTGATTGGTACTTGTTTAGAGAGAATAAACTTTGTGTGCCTACTACTTTTATGCGTAAGTTGCTTTTGTGTGATAGACATGGTGGTTTGTTAGGTAACTTTGGTGTAAGGAAGGCTTTAGATGTGTTGCATGAACGTTTGTGGGAGTATCACTTGCCATTCATTGACTTGTTGCATGAACGTTTGTGGAAGTATCATTTGCCATTCATTGACATGTTGCATGAACGTTTGTGGGAGTATTGCTTGCCATTCATTGAGTTTGCATATTATTGGAGAGGTCATTTTGGTGCAAAGAAGATTTTTGACGTGATGCATGAATGTTTATGGGAGTATCATTTGCCTTTCATTGACATGTTGCATGAACGTCTGTGGAAGTATCATTTGCCATTCATTCATATGTTGCATAAAAGTTTGTGGGAGTATTGCTTGACATTCAGTGAGTTCACATATAATTGGGGTGGTCATTTTGAAGTAAGAAAGACTTTATATGTGTTTCATGAACATTTGAGGGAGTTTTGTTTGCCATTTATTGATTTTACATATAATTGGAGTGTTCATGCTACTACTAAAGTTTTACCTTCTGAAATTGTTTATAGACTTAATCCATTTACTCCATTAGATTTAATGTCTTTACTTGTTGATGACAGGAGTAGTTTGCATGGATTCTTCAAAATTCTTGAACAAATTAATGATAATGCTTATGAAGTGGATTTTCCAAGTAAGTATAATGTCTATGCTATTTTCAATGTCACTAACCTTTTTCCCTTTGATCCAGGTGGAGATTCGAGGTCGAATCCTTTTGAGGAGAGGGGGAATGATGGGAACCAAGGTGGGCCTAGTCTTAAAGATCATTTGCAAGTTTCAGATGGGCTAATTAGAAGATCAAGGAAGCAAGACAACAAATTAGTCTAGAATAATTGGGTTTGAGGATGCTTGGCCCACACATGTCTTATTTTTATGAACTAGGATTTTGGGAAGGCCTTGTATTGTGTCTAAGGGCTTATTTGGAAAGTTACATATTTTAGGAACTAGGGTTTAGAAAAGTACTGTAGCGCACTGTTCATGCAGCCGAATACTGTAGCGTTACTGTTCATGCGGCGATTCACTATTTCGGTACTGTTCATGCAGGGGCATTTTTTAGAGAAAGGGTTTTATTTTGCCTAGGGTTTCAATAGGGTTTGGGTTAAAACACTCTTTGTAGCCTCATTTCAAAGATTAGACAATTTTGAATGTTATTTGTGAGTGAGTTTGCTCCTCTTGTTCTTCATTGAACTTTTGAACTTATCAAAGGCAAATCACAACCTTTGTGGCGTTCCTCCTTGTAATCTGGGTTCTTGAGACGGGTTATTCATCGGGTCTAGATTTTAATATAATCTAGGTTCTTGGAACGAGTTTTCATCGGGTCTAGATTCTCCATCCATTGACTTGATTTTGGCTTTCTTGGGTGCGTTTTCAAATTGATTGTGGGTTCAAGGGATTCCCTTCCCACGGGTTCATATCACTCCAACCTCTTAACTTTGCCACTTTGCCCTCAATTGGCTTTCTACAAAGCAAGGGCAAAGTGGTAAAAATAAGAGGTGCTCCGAATTGCCTGGGGTCGGGGCATAGATACCATAAGGTCATTGTAGTACGATGGGAAGCCCCCGAGCGAAAAACTCCAACCACTTAACTTTGCCACTTTGCCCTCAATTGGCTTTCTAATGAGTAAAGAGCAAAGTGGTAAAAATAAGAGGTGCTCCGAATTGCCCAGGGTCGGGGCATAGATAACATAAGGTCATTGTAGTACCATGGGAAGACCCCGAGCAAAAAACTCCAACCTCTTGACTTTGTCACTTTGCCCTCACTTGGCTTTCTACAAAGCTAGGGCAAAGTGGTAAAAATAAGAGGTGCTCCGAATTGCCCAGGGTCGGGGCATAGATAACATAAGGTCATTGTAGTACCATGGGAAGCCCCCAAGCAAAAAACTCCAACCTCTTAACTTTGCCACTTTGCCCTCACTTGGCTTTCTACAAAGCTAGGGCAAAGTGGTAAAAATAAGAGGTGCTCCGAATTGCCCGGGGTCGGGGCAAACAAACCACAAGGTCGTTGTAGTACCATGGGAAGCCTCCAAGCAAAAAACTCCAACCTCTTAGCTTTGCCACTTTGCCCTCAATTGGCTTTCTACAAAGCAAGGGCAAAGTGGTAAAAATAAGAGGTGCTCCGAATTGCCCGGGGTCGGGGCATACATACCATAAGGTCATTGTAGTACCATGGGAAGCCCCCGAGTAAAAAACTCCAACCTCTTAACTTTGCCACTTTGCCCTCACTTGGCTTTCTACAAAGCTAGGGCAAAGTGGTAAAAATAAGAGGTGCTCCGAATTGCCCGGGGTCGGGGCAAACAAACCACAAGGTCATTGTAGTACCATGGGAAGCCTCCAAGCAAAAAACTCCAACCTCTTAGCTTTGCCACTTTGCCCTCAATTGGCTTTCTACAAGAAAGGGCAAAGTGGTAAAAATAAGAGGTGCTCCGAATTGCCTGGGGTCGGGGCATACATACCATAAGGTCATTGTAGTACCATGGGAAGCCCCCGAGTAAAAAACTGCAACCTCTTAACTTTGCCACTTTGCCCTCACTTGGCTTTCTACAAAGCTAGGGCAAAGTGGTAAAAATAAGAGGTGCTCTGAATAGCCCGGGGTCGGGGCATACATACCATAAGGTCATTGTAGTACCATGGGAAGCCCCCGAGCGAAAAACTCCAACCTCTTAACTTTGCCACTTTGCCCTCACTTGGCTTTCTAGTGAGTAAAGGGCAAAGTGGTAAAAATAAGAGGTGCTCCGAATAGCCAGGGGTCGGGGCATAGATACCATAAGGTCATTGTAGAACATGGGAAGCCCCCGAGCAAAAAACTCCAACCTCATAACTTTGCCACTTTGCCCTCACCTGGCTTTCTACAAAGCTAGGGCAAAGTGGTAAAAATAAGAGGTGCTCCGAATAGCCCGGGGTTGGGGCATAGATACCATAAGGTCATTGTAGTACCATGGGAAGCCCCCGAGCAAAAAACTCCAACCTCTTAACTTTGCCACTTTGCCCTCACTTGGCTTTCTACAAAGCTAGGGCAAAGTGGTAAAAATAAGAGGTGCTCCGAATAGCCCGGGGTCGGGGCATAGATACCATAAGGTCATTGTAGTACCATGGGAAGCCCCCGAGCAAAAAACTCCAACCTCTTAACTTTGCCACTTTGCCCTCACTTGGCTTTCTACAAAGTTAGGGCAAAGTGGTAAAAATAAGAGGTGCTCCGAATTGCCCGGGGTCGGGGCAAACAAACCACAAGGTCGTTGTAGTACCATGGGAAGCCTCCAAGCAAAAAACTCCAACCTCTTAGCTTTGCCACTTTGCCCTCAATTGGCTTTCTACAAAGCAAGGGCAAAGTGGTAAAAATAAGAGGTGCTCCGAATTGCCTGGGGTCGGGGCATACATACCATAAGGTCATTGTAGTACCATGGGAAGCCCCCGAGTAAAAAACTGCAACCTCTTAACTTTGCCACTTTGCCCTCACTTGGCTTTCTACAAAGCTAGGGCAAAGTGGTAAAAATAAGAGGTGCTCTGAATAGCCCGGGGTCGGGGCATAGATACCATAAGGTCATTGTAGTACCATGGGAAGCCCCCGAGCGAAAAACTCCAACCTTAACTTTGCCACATTGCCCTCAATTGGCTTTCTAATGAGTAAATGGCAAAGTGGTAAAAATAAGAGGTGCTCCGAATTGCCCGGGGTCGGGGCAAACAAACCACAAGGTCATTGTAGTACCATGGGAAGCCTCCAAGCAAAAAACTCCAACCTCTTAGCTTTGCCACTTTGCCCTCAATTGGCTTTCTACAAAGCAAGGGCAAAGTGGTAAAAATAAGAGGTGCTCTGAATAGCCCGGGGTCGGGGCATAGATACCATAAGGTCATTGTAGTACCATGGGAAGCCCCCGAGCAAAAAACTCCAACCTCTTAACTTTGCCACTTTGCCCTCAATTGGCTTTCTACAAAGCAAGGGCAAAGTGGTAAAAATAAGAGGTGCTCCGAATTGCCCGGGGTCGGGGCATACATACCATAAGGTCATTGTAGTACCATGGGAAGCCCCCGAGCAAAAAACTCCAACCTCTTAACTTTGCCACTTTGCCCTCACTTGGCTTTCTACAAAGCTAGGGCAAAGTGGTAAAAATAAGAGGTGCTCTGAATTGCCCAGGGTCGGGGCATACATACCATAAGGTCATTGTAGTACGATGGGAAGCCCCAGAGCAAAAAACTCCAACCTCTTAACTTTGCCACTTTGCCCTCAATTGGCTTTCTAATGAGAAAGGGCAAAGTGGTAAAAATAAGAGGTGCTCCGAATTGCCTGGGGTCGGGGCATACATACCATAAGGTCATTGTAGTACCATGGGAAGCCCCGAGCAAAAAACTCCAACCTCTTAACTTTGCCACTTTGCCCTCACTTGGCTTTCTACAAAGCTAGGGCAAAGTGGTAAAAATAAGAGGTGCTCCGAATTGCCCGGGGTCGGGGCATACATACCATAAGGTCATTGTAGTACCATGGGAAGCCCCCGAGCAAAAAACTGCAACCTCTTAACTTTGCCACTTTGCCCTCACTTGGCTTTCTACAAAGCAAGGGCAAAGTGGTAAAAATAAGAGGTGCCCTGAATTACCCGGGGTCGGGGCATACATACCATAAGGTCGTTGTAGTACCATGGGAAGCCCCCGAGCAAAAAACTCCAACCTCTTAACTTTGCCACTTTGCCCTCACTTGGCTTTCTACAAAGCAAGGGCAAAGTGGTAAAAATAAGAGGTGCGCTGAATTGCCCGGGGTCGGGGCATACATACCATAAGGTCATTGTAGTACCATGGGAAGCCCCCGAGCAAAAAACTCCAACCTCTTAACTTTGCCACTTTGCCCTCACTTGGCTTTCTACAAAGCTAGGGCAAAGTGGTAAAAATAAGAGGTGCTCTGAATAGCCCGGGGTCGGGGCATACATACCATAAGGTCATTGTAGTACCATGGGAAGCCCCCGAGCAAAAAACTCCAACCTCTTAACTTTGCCACTTTGCCCTCAATTGGCTTTCTAAAAGTATGGCAAAGTGGTAAAAATAAGAGGTGCTCCGAATTGCCCGGGGTCGGGCAACAAACCACAAGGTCATTGTAGTACCATGGGAAGCCTCCGAGCAAAAAACTCCAACCTCTTAACTTTGCCACTTTGCCCTCAATTGGCTTTCTACAAAGCAAGGGCAAAGTGGTAAAAATAAGAGGTGCTCCGAATAGCCCGGGGTCGGGGCATAGATACCATAAGGTCATTGTAGTACCATGGGAAGCCCCCGAGCAAAAAACTCCAACCTCTTAACTTTGCCACTTTGCCCTCAATTGGCTTTCTACAAAGCAAGGGCAAAGTGGTAAAAATAAGAGGTGCTCCGAATTGCCTGGGGTCGGGGCATACATACCATAAGGTCATTGTAGTACCATGGGAAGCCCCCGAGTAAAAAACTGCAACCTCTTAACTTTGCCACTTTGCCCTCACTTGGCTTTCTACAAAGCTAGGGCAAAGTGGTAAAAATAAGAGGTGCTCTGAATTGCCCAGGGTCGGGGCATACATACCATAAGGTCATTGTAGTACGATGGGAAGCCCCCGAGCGAAAAACTCCAACCACTTAACTTTGCCACTTTGCCCTCAATTGGCTTTCTAATGAGTAAAGGGCAAAGTGGTAAAAATAAGAGGTGCTCCGAATAGCCCGGGGTCGGGGCATAGATACCATAAGGTCATTGTAGTACCATGGGAAGCCCCCGAGCAAAAAACTCCAACCTCTTAACTTTGCCACTTTGCCCTCACTTGGCTTTCTACAAAGCTAGGGCAAAGTGGTAAAAATAAGAGGTGCTCCGAATAGCCCGGGGTCGGGGCATACATACCATAAGGTCATTGTTGTACCATGGGAAGCCCCCGAGTAAAAAATTGCAACCTCTTAACTTTGCCACTTTGCCCTCACATGGCTTTCTACAAAGCTAGCGCAAAGTGGTAAAATAAGAGGTGCCTGAATTACCCGGGGTCGGGGCAATACATACCATAGGTCGTTGTAGTACCATGGCAGCCCCCCGAGCAAAAAACTCCAACCTCTTAACTTTGCCACTTTGCCCTCACTTGGCTTTCTACAAAGCAAGGGCAAAGTGGTAAAAATAAGAGGTGCCCTGAATTGCCCGGGGTCGGGGCATACATACCATGAGGTCATTGTAGTACCATGGGAAGCCCCGAGCAAAAACTCCAACCTCTTAACTTTGCCACTTTGCCCTCACTTGGCTTTCTACAAAGCAAGGGCAAAGTGGTAAAAATAAGAGGTGCTCTGAATAGCCCGGGGTCGGGGCATAGATACCATAAGGTCATTGTAGTACGATGGGAAGCCCCCGAGCAAAAAACTCCCATACTTAACTTTGCCACTTTGCCCTCAATTGGCTTTCTAATGAGTAATGGCAAAGTGGTAAAAATAAGAGGTGCTCCGAATTGCCGGGGTCGGGGCAAACAAACCACAAGGTCATTGTAGTACCATGGGAAGCTCCGAGCAAAAAAACTCCAACCTCTTAACTTTGCCACTTTGCCCTCAATTGGCTTTCTACAAAGCAAGGGCAAAGTGGTAAAAATAAGAGTGCTCTGAATAGCCCGGGGTCGGGCAGGAGAGATACCATAAGGTCATTGTAGTACCATGGGAAGCCCCCGAGCAAAAAACTCCAACCACTTAACTTTGCCACTTTGCCCTCAATGGCTTTCTACAAAGCAAGGGCAAAGTGGTAAAAATATGAGGTGCTCCGAATTGCCTGGGGTCGGGGCATACATACCATAAGGTCATTGTAGTACCATGGGAAGCCCCCGAGTAAAAAACTGCAACCTCTTAACTTTGCCACTTTGCCCTCACTTGGCTTTCTACAAAGCAAGGGCAAAGTGGTAAAAATAAGAGGTGCTCTGAATTGCCCCGGGTCGGGGCATACATACCATAAGGTCATTGTAGTACCATGGGAAGCCCCCGAGCAAAAAAACTCCAACCACTTAACTTTGCCACTTTGCCTCAATTGGCTTTCTAATGAGTAAAGGGCAAAGTGGTAAAAATAAGAGGTGCTCCGAATAGCCCGGGGTCGGGGGGCATAGATACCATAAGGTCATTGTAGTACCATGGGAAGCCCCCGAAACAAAAACTCCAACCTCTTAACTTTGGCCACTTTGCCCTCACTTGGCTTTCTACATAGCTCGTTTGGCTTTCCACTAACTAAGGGCAAAGTGGTAAAAATAAGAGATGCTCCGAATGGCTCGAAGTCGGGGCTCCATACCCAAGGTCATGTTAGTTCCATAGAATGCCCGCGAGGGAAAAAACTCAAACCTCTTAAATTTACCATTTTACCCCCAATTGGTTACCACTAACCAAAGGAAAAGTGGTTAAAATAAGAGGTGCTCCGAATGGCTTCGAGGTTGGGGATCCATACCCCAAGGTCATGGCAGTACAATAGAAGGCCCGCGAGCGAAAAACTCAAAACAATTAAAGTTACCATTTTGCCTCGATTGGCTTTCCACTAACCAGAGGGCAAAGTGGTAAAAATATGAGATGCTCGAGTGGCTCGAAGTCGGGGCATCCATACCCCAAGGTCATGGTATAGTTCCATAGAAAGCCCGCGAGCAAAAAACTCAAACGTCTTAAATTTACCATTTTGCCCTCAATTTGGTTTGCACATAACAAGGGCAAAGTGGTTAAAATAAGATGTGCTCCGAATGGTCGAGGTCGGAGCATCCTTACCCCAAGGTCATGGTAGTACAATAGAAGGCCCGCTAGCCAAAAACTCAAACTATTAAACTTACCATTTGCCCTCGATTGGCTTTCCATAACCAAGGGCAAAGTGGTAAAAATACACATGCTCCGAATGGGCTCGATGTCGGGGCATCCATACCCCAGGTCATGTTAGTTCCATAGAATGCCCGCGAGGAAAAGACTCAAACCTCTTAAATTTGCCATTTTACTCCCAATTGGCCTTCCACTATGCAACGGAAAAGTGATAAAAATAAAA
>JARVXP010000231.1:0-26019 GCA_029856935.1 Cyclocarya paliurus | reverse complement strand
ATTCTATATCTTCCAATTGGAGAAATTTGAATAAATCTCTGATTGTGTAATTTATTGAATTAAGAATAATTAGAAATATCCAAATTTGTGCAAGGGATTCCTGATGCTTTACTGTTTACAATTTCAGTAATCTTAATTTTTATCATTGTTAATTTACTTGCTAAATCATATTAATCAATTTCCTTTTATTGATCATTTAATATTTTCCTTTAATTTATTTGTATTATCTGTTGTATTTTCTTTAATCTGTCTCCCTGTAGAATCGACACCCCAAAACTATACTACAATTTACATTTCCGCGTTATGTTTTGGGCGTAATCAAATTTTGGCGCCGTTGCCGGGGAAACAGTAAAAGAATTTCTAGATAATTTTTCTTTTCAGTGGTTTGTAGATGCGGTAATTTCGTTCCTTCTTTTCGCTTGCTGCATTATCATTGTTATTATTTTATTATCATTATTTTTTTCTCTCTCTTTTCCTTCTTTCTTTTTGTATTATTTTTATTTTTTGTTACCTCTCATGCACAAATATAGAGATTCTTTGGGTAGATTTGCTTGTAGACCTGTGCTAGAGTTAGAATCAAAATTTCAAATCCTTTATTTGACAATCCATCTAGTTCTGAAGAAATGAGTGAACACGGGGATCAACCACTAAGACTCTTCAGGATTACCTCCACCCTACACGCACAGTCACACCATCATGCATCATGTTTCCTGCTAATACTCGCCAATTGGATTTTAAACCAGGGATGATACAGTTACTCCCTACTTTTCATGGCATGGAAAATGAAAATCCTTATGTGCACGTTAGGGAATTTGAGGAAGTAGTTGCAACTTTTCAAAGTCCAAACGTTACTGATGACGTTGTGAGACTTAAGTTTTTTCCTTTCTCTTTAAAGGATAAAGCTAAGAGTTGGCTATACTCACTGAGACCCCGATCTATTGGGTCATGGAATGAGATGACTCAAGTCTTCTTTAATAAACACTTTCCTCCTCATAAAACCAAACGCTTTAAAAAGACAAATCTCCACCTTTGCACAAAAGGACAGTGAGACTTTGTATCAGTCTTGGAAAAGATTTAAGGAGTTGTTGAGTATGTGTCCTCACCATGGGTATGAGAATTCGCGCTTAGTGAGCTATTTTTATGAGGGACTTACACCTAGAGAGCACCAATTTGTGGAGATGATGTGTAATGGTTCGTTCTTACAAAAAGATCCTGATGAGGCCATAGAATACCTCAATGAGCTTTCTGAGAAGGCTCACACTTGGACGGGACCTAGTGCTACTGAAAGCACAAATAGGTCACGACCTGCTGGAAATCTAAATGGTGGTGGAATTTACCATCTCAGAGAAGAAGATAGCCTTAAGGCTAAGGTTGAGATGCTCACTAGGGAGCTAGATGCGTTAAAGAACAAAGACTTAAAGCCAACACACGTGGCTAATCATGCAGAGTCTTTTGGACCATGCTTTGTGTGTGGGGGGTAGATCACCTCGCCCAAGATTGTCCCACATTTGTTGAGATGAAAGGGATGTACGGGGAACAATGTAATACTTTAGGTATGTACAAAAAGCCTTTTACACCTTACTCTGATACCTATAATCGGGGGGTGGAAATCATCCAAATTTTAGTTGGAAATCTGAAACCAGCAGCCTGTACAACCCCCTAGATCATATCCTGCACCATATCATGCACCCTCATCTTCTAGGAGTCCTTTAGAAGACACTTTGCATGCCTTTATCGAAGCACAGGGTAAGACTAACCAAAAATTTGAATCCTTGATTACGCAGGTTGTGGAGAAAAATAAAGAGATAAAGAGCCAAGTGTCAAAATTGATGAGCTCTTTAAGTGTGAATGAGCGAGGTAAATTCCCTTCTCAAACCCAGTCCGCCCCCCATGGTCAACACATGGCACAAGAGAATTTGAAAGATGTGAATGCCATTGTAACGCGAAGCGGTAAGTCATTACACATCCCAATAGACAAATCAGAGGGTGTGGATCAAGATAGTAGTAATACTGAGCTACCTAAGGAATCTGAAGTGACAAAGAGTCGGTTAAGGTACCATTCCCTGAAGCTCTAAAATCAAACAAACGGACTCTAGATGCTACAACGAAATCTTAGAAAATCTAAGACAGGTAAAAATAAATCTTCCTCTTTTACACGTCATTAAACAAGTTCCTACGTATGCAAAAGTTCTTAAAGACTTGTGTACAGTTAAGAGGAAGCATCATGTAAAGAAAACAGCATTCCTGACAGAGCAGGTAAGTGCTCTAATTGAGCAGTGGATTCCTCCAAAGTACAAGGATCCTGGCTGTCCAACCATCGCATGCACTATTGGAGATCACGAGTTTGGCCAAGCTTTGCTAGATTTAGGAGCTAGCGTAAATCTAATGCCATACTCTATTTATTTGCAGTTGGGGTTGGGAGAAATCAAACCAACCTCCGTGGTATTGCAACTGGCTGACCGTTCAGTCAAAGTACCTCGGGAGATTGTAGAGGATGTTCTAATACAAATCGATAAATTTTATTATCCTATTGATTTCTTAATTTTGGACACCACCTCTGTCGTTGACACTAATTCAAAAATTCCTTTAATTTTGGGTAGACCTTTTCTTGTTACGGCTAATGCACTTATAAACTGCAGGAATGGGTTGATGAAACTATCTTTTGGAAACATGACCCTTGAGGTAAATGTCTTCCATATTGCGAGACAACCCGAAGACAATGACGAGAGTCATGAGACATACATGATTGACTCACTCATGGATAGGGGAGTTTCTAAAACTCATGATTTGGATCCCGTTGAATACTTTCTTGTTAATTCTGAATTTGATCCTATCAATGATCCTTCTGACTTAGTCGACATTTGTGCTATCTTTGATAAAATTCAAGATTATGGCACTCGGGCATGGCAACCGAAGTTTGAAGAATTACCTGAGAAAAGTGAAAAACAAATCCCTTCAAGTGTGGAAGCACCCAAAGTGGAATTGAAGCCTCTGCCTAAGGATTAAAACATGTTTTCCTTGGTCCAGGTGATACTTTTCCTGTTATTATCTCATCTGAATTGTCTGAGTTGCAAGGTGATAAATTAATTCAGACCCTAAAAGAACATAAGTCAGCTTTAGGTTGGAGCATTGCTGATATAAAAGGTGTCAGCCCCCTGATCTGTTCTCACAAAATCAATCTAGAGGAAGGAACTACCCCTCGTAGAGACCCCAACGTAGGCTTAATCCCACTATGAAAGAAGTGGTGAAAAATGAAGTGTTGAAATTACTAGATGCAGGAATCATATATCCAATTGCTGATAGTAAATGGGTAAGTCCTACACAGGTTGTTCCTAAAAAGTCAGGAATTACTGTGGTGAAAAATAACCTTGGAGAATTAGTCCCTACAAAACTGGTGACTAGGTGGCGAATGTGCATTGATTACAGGAAATTAAATGCTGCCACCCGGAAAGATCATTTTCCTCTCCCCTTCATTGATCAAATTCTTGAGCGTGTGGCTGGTCATCCTTTCTATTGTTTCTTGGATGGTTATTCTGGTTATTACCAATTTGAGATTGCTTTAGAAGACCAGGATAAAACCACCTTCACTTGTCCTTTGGTACTTATGCATTTCGTAGAATGCCATTTGGATTGTGTAATGCACCTGCTTTTCAACGTTGCATGATGAGTATTTTCAGTGACATGGTTGAAAATAGCATGGAGGTTTTCATGGATGACTTAACTATTTTTGGGTCTTCTTTTGATACATGCTTATTGAATTTGAAGAAAGTGCTAACCCGTTGTGAGGAGAAGGAACTGGTTTTAAATTGGGAAAAATGCCATTTTATGGTACCTTCAGGTATTGTCTTAGGGCACATCATTTCTTCCAAGGGGATAGAGGTTGATCAATCTAAGATTGAGTTAATTTCTAAGTTGCCTACACCAAAGACAGTAAAGAGTGTGAGATCCCTTCTTGGTCATGCAGGTTTTTTATAGGAGGTTCATACAGAATTTTTCTGCCATATCTAGGCCACTATGTAACCTCCTGGCTAAAGATACTCCATTTAAGTGGACACAAGCCTGTCAAGAGGCATTTGAAACGCTGACTGGTAAACTTACCTCAGCACCCATAATGCAACCACCTGACTGGACTTTATCTTTTGAGATTATGTGCGATGCCAGTGATTATGCTGTTGGTGCTGTCCTTGGACAGCGAAAGGAAGGAAAGCCCTATGTCATTTACTATGCTAGTAGAACTCTAAACAATGCTCAAACGAACTACTCAACTACTAAAAAAGAGTTGCTAGCTGTAGTGTTTGCTTTGGATAAGTTTCGTGCTTATTTGATTGGCTCCCCTATTATTATTTTCACAGATCATGCAGCCCTTAAGTATCTTTTTACAAAGAAAGATGCTAAAGCGCGGTTAATACGGTGGATTTTACTTTTGCAGGAATTTGACATCACCATCAAAGATAAGAAGGGAGTTGAAAACGTAGTGGCCGACCATCTCTCAAGGCTCACTTTTGAGGACACCACCAATCACATGCCAATTAGAGATGATTTTCCAGATGAGCACTTATTCTCTATTACTTCTTTACCATGGTTTGCTCATATTGTGAATTATTTGGTTGCAGACGAGATACCGACAGATTGGAATGCGCAAGACAAGAGGAAGTTCATGATTGAGGTACAAAATTTCTATTGGGATGAACCTTTTCTCTTCAAATATTGCCCTGACCAAATTATAAGGCGTTGTATCCCTGATAAGGAGATTACTAGCGTCTTAGAATTTTGTCATTCTCAAGCTTGTGGAGGCCATTTTTCAATGAAAAAAACTGCTGCAAAAATTCTGCAGTGTGGATTTTATTGGCCTACCTTGTTTAAAGACACAAATATCTATTGTCGCTCATGCGAAAGGTGTCAAAAGCTTGGAGCTCTGTCCCGTCGTAATATGATGCCCTTAAACCCGATCTTAGTGATTGAAATTTTTTATTGTTGGGGCATTGATTTTATGGGACCATTTCCTCCTTCTTTTGGATATCAATATATAATTGTAATGGCAATAGATTATGTGTCAAAATGGGTAGAGGCAACAGCTTGCAGGAACAATGATAATGGAACGGTAATTAAATTCTCAAAGAGAATGTGTTATCTCGTTTTGGTAGACCACGTGCTATCATTAGTGACCGAGGCACACATTTTTGTAACCGTTCATTTGAGGCTTTGATGAAAAAGTATGGGGTTGTTCATAAAATTTCTACTGCCTATCACCCCCAAACTAGTGGACAGGTAGAACTTGCAAACAAGGAAATTAAGCAAATTTTAGAAAAAACGGTCAACCCAGATCGTAAAGATTGGTCTTTGAGACTAATTGATGCGCTTTGGGCCTACCGTACAGCTTTTAAAACTCCCTTAGGCATGTCACCTTATAGGCTTATTTTCGGAAAGCCTTGTCACTTACCTGTGGAGCTTGAGCATCGAGCTTATTGGGCCATCAAGCATTTCAATTTCAACATGGGAGAAGCAGGTAAGCTTAGAAAATTTCAGTTGACCGAGCTAGAAGAATTAAGAAACGATGCTTATGAGAACTCCAGAATCTATAAAGCTAAAATGAAGGCATTTCATGATAAAAATATTTTGCAAAAAAATATTTAAACCTAATGATCAACTGCTTTTATATGATTCTAGACTCCATAAACATCCAGGAAAACTTCGGTCTAGATGGACTGGCCCTTTTGTAGTAAAAAATGTTTTTGTAAATGGGGCGGTAGAGATAGAGGATCCTAAGGATGGTCGGATCTTTAAAGTAAATGGTCAACGCCTTAAAGTGTTGATCGATAAAAAAATTCTGGAAGTGGAAGACATTCCACTTATGGATCCAATCTATCAACCTTGACCACACCTCAGGTATGTTTTTCTTTTCCTTTTTGATTGTTGTTGCTTTCTTTGTTTTTGGTTTGCAAATTAATTTTATTTTGTCATTTCAGGTGTTTTCTACCAATATTAGTTACTCCCCAATTAATTTAAAAAAAAAAAAACACATTGAGGACAATGTTTCATTTTAAGTTGGGGGGTAGTGGTGCAAAAAAAAAAACAAAACAAAAATTCATTTTTTTTTTTGTTAAAAAAAAAAAAATGATTTCCTGACAAAATAAAGTGATTCCGACACGCGATGGCACAATGATCGCAGGTGTCCGCTTTGGCAAAGTAGTTATCTTGCTGTTATCCCATTTGTTTGGCGGTATTTCTTTAGGGATATTGAGTCTTAGAAAACCCGTTTTGAATGAGTCATTGTGATGGGAACCAAGGTGGGCCTAGTTTTCTAGATCATTTGCAAGTTCTAGATGGACCAATTACAAGATCAAGAGCCAAGAAGATTAAGGAAGCAATGCAAGGATTGGTCCAATCCACTTGGAATGAAGCTAGCAAGAGCCCAACATTCAATATGGGCTTGAAAGAAGGAGAACCAGTTATGATCCATTTGATTCAAGCAGTGGAAGACAAGACATAGAGATAGGCCCTATTGTTATTAGAAGCTTTTAATTTAGTTAAAAGATTTATTTCATTTAGAATAAGTGGGCTAGATGATACTTGGCCCACATATGTCTTATTTATTATGAATTAGGGTTTTTGGGAAGGCCTTGTACTTTGGCCAAGGGCTTATTTGGAAAAGTTACATTTTAGAAACTAGGGTTTCAAGAGTTACTGTAGCTCGGCACTGTAGCGCCGTACAGTAGCCGCGGGTACTGTTCATCCGAGGGTAGTTTTGGAAGTAGGGTTTATTTTGGGTTAGGGTTTCAATAGGGTTTTGGTTAAAAACACTCATTGTAGCCTCATTTGAGAGATTAGACAATTTTGAATGTTATTTGTGAGTGAGTTTGCTCCTCTTGTTCTTCATTGAACTTTTGAACTTATCAAAGGCAAATCACAACCTTTGTGGCGTTCCTCCTTGTAATCTGGGTTCTTGAGGCGGGTTATTCATCGGGTCTAGATTTTAATATAATCTAGGTTCTTGAAACGAGTTCTCATCGGGTCTAGATTCTCCATCCATTGACTTGATTTTGGCTTTCTTGGGTGGGTTTTCAAATTGATTGTGGGTTCAAGGGATTACTTTCCTGCGGGTTCATATCATTTGGTATTCAGAGCTCGGTTTCCAATCAGGTCTGATTCTATCTTATTTTTTATTGCATCTTTAATTCTAGGGCTTCATTGTTCTAGGGTTACGAAAAAAAAATTGAAACAAAAAGTACGCTGCCAAAATTCTTAGGGTTTTGGGTTTGGCTGAAATTTGCATCTTCTAGGGTTTCAAAATTCTAGGGTTTCTTGCATCTCTAAGTTGGTCAATTGCTTGGAGTGCCGTTCCATTGATTCTCTTCTATTTCGTTGTCAGTTCTTATTTGTTTGAATTCAATTGCTTGATTTTCAATTGAATATTGCTATTTGTGATTGAGTTAGAGAAAGAAAGAAAAGAAAGGAAAAAAAAGAAAGAAAAGAAAAGAAAAGAAAGGAAAGAAAAAAGAAAAGAAAAGAAAAGAAAGGAAAAAAAAAAATTTCGTCCAGAAAAAAAAAAAAAAAAAAAATTCGTCCAAAAAAAAAAAAAAAAAGGTATTGGAAAGCTGGAATTTTTTTTCTTGAGCCTTATCATCAAAGGAGCTACATACATTATTATAATTGGTATCTTGTCTTCTAGTTACTCTTTCGTTGCCACAATTTCCTTGATTCTTGTGTCATTTTTATTCCTTCCGTGTTTTTCTTGTTCTTGTTTCTTAGACCTAATTATTAGTTGGGATAAAACGAGGTTGCATTGTCTTGATTGAGTTCAATTAGTTCTTAAAGAACTTGAGTGGGAAAACTCTTGAGGTAAAAGGCAAGAGAGTGTGAGACTATTATCGGGAAAAGCCAATTAGGAGTGAAACACGAGTGGAGTGCCATTGTTTGAGTGTAAACACGTAAGGGTGTGTGTGAGGTTTTCTACTAACATTCTTTTTGTGCAGCACATTACGATGTCTCATCGTAGTGACTCATCACCGAAGGGGATGACAGATAACTCATCCTTTGTGTTGCAAGCCATGCAAAAACAGTTTGAGCGGTTGAATTTTGTGTTGGGTGAAGTTAGGGACAGGATGGATCATCAAGAAGCAGCGATTAGAAATCTACAAGGTGGGAGAGATAGGAGGCGACGTGTGCCTAGGGTTGAAAATGAGTATGAGCATGAAGGAGATGGTGAGGATGAGGAAGATTTAGAATCTGAAGTTGGGTCGGGTAGGCATGGAAGAGTTAGGCGTGAAAGACGACTTGAGGGGAACCTAGGGGGTCGGGATGGTATAGATAGAGACCTTGGGAGCATCAAAATGAAAATACCATCTTTCCATGGTAGAACTGACCCGGAGGTTTATCTAGATTGGGAGAAAAAAATAGAGTTGGTATTTGATTGTCATAATTACTCTGAGGAGAAAAAAGTAAAGTTGGCGGTAATTGAGTTCACTGACTATGCTATTATTTGGTGGGATCAATTAGTAACCAATAGGAGGAGGATGAATTATGAGAGGCCAGTAGAGACGTGGGGAGAGTTGAAAGCTCTCATGCGACGAAGATTTGTACCTAGCCACTACTATAGGGATCTTTACCAAAAGCTCCAAAATCTTACACAGGGGTCTAGGAGTGTGGAGGATTACCATAAGGAGATGGAGGTGGCGATGATACGGGCTAATGTAGAGGAGGACCGGGAGGCCACCATGGCTAGATTTTTGAGTGGTTTGAATAGGGACATAGCCAATGTAATTGAATTGCAACATTATGTGGAGATGGAGGACATGGTTCACATGGCTATGAAGGTGGAGAGGCAGTTAAAGAGAAAAGGAGCAGTAAGGTACACTTCAGTCTCTAGCACTCCTTGGAAATCAAAGTGGGATAAGAATGATGGAGTTGTAGCAAAGAGAAAGACCGAACCACCTAAGGGAAAAGATGAGGGAACTAGCAACAAACCCAAGGTAGAATCTCAACCTTCACGGAATAGAGATATTAAATGCTTTAAGTGTTTGGGTTCAGGGCACATTGCTTCTCAATGTCCAAACAGGCGGGTGATGATTATGCGTGACAATGGAGAGGTGATGACTGAGAGTGAGGATGATAGTGATGAGATGCCCGAGTTGGTTGATGCTAGTGATGATGATGGAGTGGTATACCCCGTCACAGGTGAGTCTCTTGTTGCCAGGCGTGCTCTCAATACACACATTAAGGTGGATGATGCAGAGCAACAGAGAGAGAACATTTTCCATACTAGATGCCATGTCAACAATAAGGTATGTAGTTTGATCATTGATGGGGGGAGTTGTACTAATGTGGCTAGCACTACTTTGGTTGAGAAACTGAATCTACCAACTTTAAAACACTCTAGACCATACAAATTGCAGTGGTTGAATGATTGTGGAGAGGTTAGGGTGGATAGACAAGTGTTAGTTACTTTTTCAATCGGGAAATATCAGGATAAGGTGCTTTGTGATGTTGTGCCTATGCATGCTGGCCATATTTTGTTGGGGAGGCCGTGGCAGTATGATAGGAGGGTGACACATGATGGGTTCAAGAACATGCACATCTTTGTAATGGAGGGCAAAACAATCAAGCTTGCTCCTTTAACTCCAAGTCAGGTCTATGAGGACCAATTGAAACTGAAAAGTGAGGTTGCTCAAAAAAGAAAGAGTGAAAATGAGAGTGATCAAAAAAGAAAGAGTGAAAAAGAGATTGAGCAAAAAAGAAAGAGTGAGAGTGAAAATGAGCACAAAAGAAAGAGTGAAAAAGAAAGTGAGAGGTGGTTGGGAGTAAAGAAAAAAGAGTGGAGCCACGAGAGAAAAAAGAAAAGAGAGCCTGCTGAGAGAAAAGGAAAGACAAAAGTGAGTTTCTATGCAAGAGAGAGTGAGGTTAAGAGGGCTTTCTTCGCAGATCGCCCTATGATTTTTCTTGTCTATAAAGAATCTTATCTTAATGTTGATGAAACTAACCAGTCTCTTCCTAGTTTGGCTGTTTCTATGTTGCAGGAGTTTGAGGATGTATTCCCAGAGGAGATGCCTAATGAGTTGCCACCCATTAGAGGCATTGAGCACCAGATTGATTTTGTGCCCGGAGCTGCTATTCCAAACCGACCAGCCTATAGGAGTAATCCAGAGGAGACAAAGGAGCTTCAGAGGCAAGTAGAGGATTTGATGAGCAAGGGGTACGTGAGGGAGAGCATGAGCCCATGTGCAGTACCAGTGCTACTAGTGCCAAAGAAGGATGGGACGTGGAGGATGTGCGTTGATTGCAGGGCGGTCAACAATATCACGGTAAAGTATCGCCATCCCATTCCTAGATTAGATGATATGCTTGATGAATTGCATGGCTCATGTATTTTCAGTAAAATTGATCTTAAAAGTGGGTACCATCAAATTAGAATGAAAGAGGGTGATGAATGGAAAACGGCTTTTAAGACTAAGTATGGGCTTTATGAATGGTTGGTTATGCCATTTGGACTTACAAATGCGCCCAGTACTTTCATGAGATTAATGAACCATGTCTTACGTGCGTTCATAGGAAAGTTTGTGGTTGTGTACTTTGATGATATCCTAGTGTACAGCAAGGACTTAAATGAACATATTGAGCATTTGAGATACGTGTTTGATGTGTTAAGATGTGAAAAGTTGTATGCTAATTTCAAGAAATGTACCTTTTGCATGGAAAAAGTTGTTTTTCTTGGTTATGTTGTTAGCACAAAAGGTATTGAGGTGGATGAAGAGAAAGTCAAGGCCATCAAGGAGTGGCCAACGCCAAAAAGCATCACTGAGGTAAGAAGCTTCCATGGCTTAGCTAGCTTTTATCGGCGTTTTGTTAAAGACTTTAGCACCATTGCTGCACCACTCACTGAAGTAATTAAAAAGAATGTTGGGTTTCATTGGGGGGTTGATCAAGAGAATGCTTTTACCACTATTAAAGAAAGGTTGTGCTCTGCACCTGTGTTAGCATTACCTGATTTTAACAAAGCTTTTGAGATTGAATGTGATGCCTCAGGAATAGGGATTGGAGCCGTTTTGATGCAAGATAGGCGGCCCATAGCATTTTTCAGTGAGAAGCTAAGTGGGGCGTCCCTGAAGTACCCTACTTATGACAAAGAGCTTTATGCTCTAGTTCGTGCATTAGAGACTTGGCAGCATTATCTATGGCCTAGGGAATTTTGATCCACACCGATCATGAATCGTTGAAGCATCTCAAGGGTCAAGGTAAGTTGAATAAAAGGCATGCTAGATGGATGGAATACATTGAGACCTTTCCATATGTCATCCGTTACAAGCAAGGTAAGGAAAACATTGTTGCTGATGCTTTATCCCGAAGGTATGTACTTCTTACTTCTATGAGTGCTAAAATGCTTGGGTTTGAATATGTGAAAGACATGTATGTTGATGATACTGACTTTTCTGAGGTGTATAAGGCATGTGATAAGGCGGCATTCGGTAAGTTTTACAAACATGATGGTTATTTGTTTAAGGAAAGCAAATTTTGTGTGCCAAATTGTTCTATGCGTGAGTTGTTGGTGCGTGAGGCACATGGTGGAGGATTAATGGGACACTTTGGTGTCAAGAAACTTTAGATATTTTGCATGAACATTTCTTTTGGCCTAAGATGAAGAGAGATGTCAACCGTATTTGTGGCAGATGCATTACATGTAGAAAGGCCAAATCTAAGGTTATGCCACATGGGTTGTATACACCCTTACCTGTTCCTAGTGAGCCATGGGTAGACATATCTATGGACTTTGTTTTGGGGCTGCCTAGGACAAAAAGGGTAGAGATTCTATTTTTGTGGTTGTGGATAGATTTAGTAAGATGGCCCATTTCATTCCATGCCATAAAACAGATGATGCCACAAACATAGCTGACTTGTTTTTCAGGGAGATAGTGCGACTCCATGGTGTACCTAGGAGTATTGTTTCTGATAGAGATGTTAAATTCCTTAGCTACTTTTGGAAGGTGTTGTGGGGGAAATTGGGTACTAAGCTCTTATTTTCCACAACTTGTCATCCGCAGACTGATGGTCAGACTGAAGTAGTTAATAGGACTTTAACTCAGCTTTTACGCACTGTTGTTCAAAAGAATTTAAAAACTTGGGAGGATTGTTTGCCATTTATAGAGTTTGCATATAATAGGGCCATGCATACTACTACTTCCTATTCTCCTTTTGAAATTGTTTATGGTTTTAATCCACTTACTCCTTTAGATTTGACGCCTTTACCTGTTGATGGCAGGAGTAGTTTGGATGGACAAAAGAAGGCAGAGATGGTAAAGTCACTTCATGAGAGGGTACGGCTTCTTCAATTGCCCAAAAGAATGAAAGAGTTGCTTCCCAAGCTAATAAAGGGCGAAGGCGTGTCATCTTTGAACCAGGAGATTGGGTTTGGGTTCACATGCGCAAAGAAAGATTCCCCGCCCATAGAAGGACCAAGCTGCATCCTCGAGGAGATGGACCTTTCCAAATTCTTGAGAAAATTAATGACAATGCATATAAAGTGGACCTTCCAGGTGAGTATAATGTTTCAGCTACGTTCAATGTTTCTGATCTTTCTCCTTTTGATGTAGGTGATGATTCGAGGTCGAATCCTTTTGAGGAGAGGGGGAATGATGGGAACCAAGGTGGGCCTAGTTTTCTAGATCATTTGCAAGTTCTAGATGGACCAATTACAAGATCAAGAGCCAAGAAGATTAAGGAAGCAATGCAAGGATTGGTCCAATCCACTTGGAATGAAGCTAGCAAGAGCCCAACATTCAATATGGGCTTGAAAGAAGGAGAACCAGTTATGATCCATTTGATTCAAGCAGTGGAAGACAAGACATAGAGATAGGCCCTATTGTTATTAGAAGCTTTTAATTTAGTTAAAAGATTTATTTCATTTAGAATAAGTGGGCTAGATGATACTTGGCCCACATATGTCTTATTTATTATGAATTAGGGTTTTTGGGAAGGCCTTGTACTTTGGCCAAGGGCTTATTTGGAAAAGTTACATTTTAGAAACTAGGGTTTCAAGAGTTACTGTAGCTAGGCACTGTAGCGCCGTACAGTAGCCGCGGGTACTGTTCATCCAAGGGTAGTTTTGGAAGTAGGGTTTATTTTGGGTTAGGGTTTCAATAGGGTTTTGGTTAAAACACTCATTGTAGCCTCATTTGAGAGATTAGACAATTTTGAATGTTATTTGTGAGTGAGTTTGCTCCTCTTGTTCTTCATTGAACTTTTGAACTTATCAAAGGCAAATCACAACCTTTGTGGCGTTCCTCCTTGTAATCTGGGTTCTTGAGGCGGGTTATTCATCGGGTCTAGATTTTAATATAATCTAGGTTCTTGAAACGAGTTCTCATCGGGTCTAGATTCTCCATCCATTGACTTGATTTTGGCTTTCTTGGGTGCGTTTTCAAATTGATTGTGGGTTCAAGGGATTCCATTCCTACGGGTTCATATCACATTGCTTTTCTATTTTTGTTTAAAAAAAAAAAATTTAGCGTGTGTGCATGTGATATTTTGTCTTAATGCAATATGCACTGATATACACATAATTTGACACACACTCTATTCTTCATTTTTGTGAAATTTGAGCATCTTGGTGGTGTAGATGAACGGATTAATTTTTATGAAGATTTATTTTCAACCCTAAGCATAGAACATAATTTCTGATGCATCATTTTTGTTTGATGTGTGACTTGAAACACCGGGATGTTTATTTATTGAGATAGACTTGGCATGACTTATATATAAATGAAGGGAAAATCTTGAAGGACATTTTGCACATACTTACACTTATAGTGTTCTTTATTACTGTTCATTGATTTAACACAGGAGAAGTAAACTGCAGGATTACCGAGCCTTTGATAAAAAAATAATAAAAAAAAAATAAAAAAAAAATTTCACTGATTTGCCCCAGTGGTAAGGGCGAACTTGGGAATGTGTGGGTTAGGCGCACGGTCCTAGGTTCGATTCCCCACTGTTTAAAATCTGTCCAAAAAAAAAAAAAAAGGGAATACGTAATAAAGGATGAAGCATATGGAGCTTTCCTAAGAAAATGGCTAGAAACAGTTACCCAAACTTTGGGGGTTGAGTATTCAACCTTTAAACAGAGTTGGCGTGAAAACTGCTAGTCCCTTGGGTTTTGAGGTAGTTAGAATCAGCAATGATTAATCTTAAAGTTGAAAAATCGTGAGACAAATCCTGGCAAGTAATGAAGAACACACAGTCTATATACACACATCTGTGTTCAAAGATATTTTCCCCAATTCTTTGTGAAAGATTGTTGAGACAGTCTTGGTGAATATAGCTCTCGGGGGTTGATAGTCATGTGTTGCATTTGTGAGAATTCATTATTATGTTTGATTGTTTTTGTTTGAATTTCGAGCTTTATGCAATATTCATCTCAATTAATTTTCACTATTTTGCTCAGAAATTAGCAAAATGTTAGTTGGGGGGTGTGATTGAGCTGCATTATTGCATAATTTATATTGTTAAAATCAATGTATTTTTAATTGTTTTATCATATTATCATTGATTTTAGATAGAAAAATGATCAAGCGGCAATAAATCCAAGTTGTGATTTAAATTGATTAAAAGCATAGTTTATGCTTATTTTTATAACTTGTGATTTAATTTGATTTTATTGTCTCACATGCACAACACATTTTTCTTTTTTATATTTTAGTTTAGTTTTTATTTAATTAATTATTTTCTTTTTCTAATTTTATTTTATTTTATTTTATTTTTATTCTATCTTATTTTATTTTATTTTAGTTTATTTTATTTTATTTTATTTTATTTTTTTTGCACAGGTCCTAAACGACATGTCGTTTTACACGGAACTTGAAGCTACCGTTTGAGGTCGACGACGTGTCGTTTTCATCGAAAACCAAACGACGCCGTTTTGATTCATCTTCAAACTCTCGACCGACTGCATGCAACGCCATGCATGCCGTTCCAAGCTTTACGCAGCCGTGCCCAAGCCACCATGAGCAACTCTCCGAAGCCACCAACGCCACTACACCTTCTCTCCACCTCCGGCAGCAGCACAGCCTCTTCACCACCACGAAACAACCGCACGGTTTCCTCTGTTTTCATACCTCCGAAACAGAACACGCGAGTTTGAAATAAGTGAACCATTCAGTGCAGCTTTGGCTGGAGTTCGGTGGGGAACAAAGAACAAACAATGCACATGCGGAAAGGAAACCGAATGAAAGAAAAAGAAAGTGAAGTTTGATGCATGTGATCGGTTTCGGTGCATGCAGCAGTGAAAGAAAGAAAGAAAAAGAAAGGAAGTAAACAACTACAGATCAGTGCATGTGGTTCGGTGCAGCAGAAAAAGAAAAGAAAAGAAAAACAAGCAGTGCATTTGGTCGGTGCAATGGAAAGCAGTGAAGAAAATAAAGAAAAGAAAACTGCATGTGTTCGGTGCAGGTGCAAAGAAAGAAAAGAAAGCCGTGGAAGAAAGAAAGAAAAAAAAGAAAGGAAAAAAAAATAAGTGGGTTTCGGCTGGAATAATAAAGAAAAGAAAAGAAACGCAGATGTATGCATGTGACCGAAAGCAGTGAGAAAAAGAAAGAGAAAAATAAAAAAAGGAGAAACGCATAGCACATGCATGTGGGAAGCTTTCGACAGTGGGAAACAACATTCAGATGACACAGCATTTCAACTACTGCTTGTTGGTTTTTGAAGCCTATATAAGGCTTGTAAACGGACGAAGCAAGGACATCAGATTTTTGAGAGAGAATTGGAGAATTAAGTTGAGAGAGTTTTCAGACTTAGTGTTTATTTTTAGACTTAGGATAGGTTTGGAAGCTAAGATTTTTCAAAAATTTTCATCTCATCTCAACTCATCATTACACTTTTTTCAAATCTCCATATAAAATATAATAAATAATTCAACTTTTTCAAATCTCAATACACATTTTTCAAATCCCAATTCAACTTTTTCAAATTTTAAAACTAAAAAATCATATTTTAAACTCTAAAATAAAACACAAAAATCTCATCTCACCTTCCAAACATATCCTTAGTGTTTATTTTAAGAATTTTTGTAATTCTTGAAATGGACAGCTAAGTTCTTAAGTAAAGTTAAGGATGAACTTGCACATTTGAGGGTGTTTTTAATTTAGTTTTGATTCATGTGATTGTTCTCTATTAATGTAAATTCTTATTTATCATTCACTAATTATTTGTATTATTTTCTTATCTCCAAATAATTTAGGAATTGAATCCATTCATAGATTCAGTCATGTTTTTTCTATAGAATGGTTAAAATCCTTAATTATGTTTGGATTAATTTATTGTCTTTATTGATTCAATTCTTTGCTGCAATATTGCCTATTGGGTATATTGTCGTCGCTGGGTTTTGTCAACGAAGACGATAAATCACAGAGTTTTTAAAAAATAGTGAATGATTTATTAAAGAATTAATTTTTTTGATCAAAATGGTTTTTAATTCTATATCTTCCAATTGGAGAAATTTGAATAAATCTCTGATTGTGTAATTTATTGAATTAAGAATAATTAGAAATATCCAAATTTGTGCAAGGGATTCCTGATGCTTTACTGTTTACAATTTCAGTAATCTTAATTTTTATCATTGTTAATTTACTTGCTGAATCATATTAATCAATTTCCTTTTATTGATCATTTAATATTTTCCTTTAATTTATTTGTATTATCTGTTGTATTTTCTTTAATCTGTCTCCCTGTGGAATCGACACCCCAAAACTATACTACAATTTCCGCGTTATGTTTTGGGCGTAATCATACACTGAATTGCCCGGGGTCAAGACATCCACACCACAAGCTCCTGGTAGGACCATTGGAAGCCCGCGAGCAAAAAACTCCAACCACTTAACTTTGCCACTTTGCCCTCAGTTGGCTTCGTAAGTGAACAAGGGAAAAGTGGTAAAAAAAAGAGGTGCTCTGAATGGTGGGGGGTCGGGGCATGCATACCACAAGGTCATGGTAATACCATAGGAAGCCCGTGAGCAAAAAACTCCCATCTCTTAAGTTTGCCACTTTGCCTTCAATTGGCTTCCTAAGTGAACAAGGGCAAAGTGGTAAAAATAAGAGGTGCTCCGAATGGCCCGGGGTCGGGGCATCCATACGAAAAGGTCATGGTAGTACCGTAGGAAGCTCGCGAGCAAAACACTCCAGCCTCTTAAGTTTGCCACTTTGCCCTCAATTGGCTTTCTTAGTGAACAAGGGCAAAGTGGTAAAAATAAGAGGTGCTCTGTATGGCCCGGGGTTAGGGTATCCATTTCACAAGGTCATGGTAGTACCATAGGAAGCCCGCGAGCAAAAAACTCCAACCTCTGTAGTGTTCCACTTTGCCCTCAATTGGCTTCCTTATTGAACAAAGGCAAAGTGGTAAAAGTAAGAGGTGCTCCGAATGGCCCAGGGTCGGGGCATCCATACCACAACGTCCTTGTAGTACCATAGGGAGCCCGCGAGCAAAAAACTCTAACCTCTTAAGTTTGCCACTTTGCCCTCAATTGGTTTCCTTGGTGAACAAGGGCAAAGTGGTAAAAATAAGAAGTGCTCCGAATGGCCCGGGGTCGGGGCATCAATACCAGAAGGTCGTGGTAGTACCATAGGAAGCCCGCGAGCAAAAAACTCACACCTCTTAACTTTGCCACTTTGCCCCCAATTGGCTTCCTTAAGTGATCATGGGCAAAGTGGTAAAATTAAGAGGTACTCCGAATGGCCCGGGATCAGGGCATCCATACAATAAGGTCTTGGTAGTACCATAGGAAGCCCGCGAGCAAAAAACTCCAACCTCTTAAGTTTGCCACCTTGCCCTCCATTGGCTTCCTAAATGAACAAGGGCAAAGTGGTAAAAATAAGAGGTGCTCCGAATGGCCCAGGGTCAGGGCATCCATACCAAAAGGTCATGGTAGTACCATAGGAAGTCCGCGAGCAAAAAACACCAACCTCTTAAGTTTTCCACTTTGCCCTCAATTGGCTTCCTAAGTGAACAAGGGGCAAAGTCGTAAAAATAAGAGGTGTTCCGAATGGCCTGTGGTCAGGGCATCCATACAACAAGGTGATGGTAGTACGATTGGAAGCTTGTGAGCAAAAAACTCAAACCTCGTATATTTTCCACTTTGCCCTCAATTGGCTTTCCACTCACCGAGCGGAAAGTGGTAGTACCATAGGAAGCTCGTGAGCAAAAAACTCAATCCTCTTATATTTGCCACTTTGCCCTCAATTGGCTTTCCTCTCACCAAGGGGAAAGTGGTAAAAATAAGTGGTGCACCGAATTGCCAGGGGTCGAGGCATCCACACCACAAGCTCATGGTAGGACCATTGGAAGCCCGCGAGCAAAAAACTCCAGCCTCTTAACTTTGCCACTTTGCCCTCAGTTGGCTTCCTAAGTGAACAAGGGCAAAGTGGTAAAAATAAGAGGTGCTCCGAATGGCGCGGGTCGGGGGATGCATACCACAACGTCATGGTAGTACCATAGGAAGCCCGTGAGCAAAAAACTCCCATCTCTTAAGTTTGCCACTTTGCCCTCAATTGGCTTCCTAAGTGAACAACGGCAAAGCGGTAAAAATAAGAGGTGCTCCGAATGGCCGAGGTCGGGGCATCCATACCAAAAGGTCATGGTAGTACCATAGGAAGCCCGTGGGCAAAAAACTCCCATCTGTTAAGTTTGCCACTTTGCCCTCAATTGGCTTCCTAAGTGAACAAGGGCAAAGTGGTAAAAATAAGAGGTGCTCCGAATGGCGCGGGGTCGGGGCATGCATACCACAAGGTCAAGGTAGTACCATAGGAAGCCCGTGAGCAAAAAACTCCCATCTGTTAAGTTTGCCACTTTGCCCTCAATTGGCTTCCTAAGTGAAAAAGGGCAAAGTGGTAAAAATAAGAGGTGCCCCGAATGGCACGGGGTCGGGGCATGCATACCACAAGGTCATGGTAGTACCATAGGAAGCCCGTGAGCAAAAAACTCACATCTGTTAAGTTTGGCACTTTGCCCTCAATTGGCTTCCTAAGTGAACAAGGGCAAAGTGGTAAAAATAAGAGGTGCTCCGAATGGCGCGGGTTCAGGGCATGCATATCACAAGGTCATGGTAGTACCATAGGAAGCCCGTGAGCAAAAAACTCCCATCTGTTAAGTTTGCCACTTTGCCCTCAATTGGCTTCCTAAGTGAACAAGGGCAAAATGGTAGAAATAAGAGGTGCTCCGAATGGCCCGGGGTCGGGAAATCTATACCACAAGGTCATGGTAGTACCATAGGAAGCCCGTGAGAAAAAAACTCCAACCTCTTAAGTTTGTCACTTTCCCCTCATTTGGCTTCCTAACTGAACAAGGGCAAAGTGGTAAAAATAAGAAGTGCTCCGAATGGCCCGGGGTCAGGGCATCCAGACCAAAAGGTCATGGTAGTACCATAGGAAGCCCGCGAGGAAAAAACTCCAACCTCTTAAGTTTTCCACTTTGCCCTCAATTGGCTTCCTAAGTGAACAAGGGGCAAAGTCGTAAAAATAAGAGGTGTTCCGAATGGCCCGTGGTCAGGGCATCCATACAACAAGGTGATGGTAGTACGTTTGAAAGCTCATGAGCAAAAAACTCAAACCTCGTATATTTTCCCACTTTGCCCTCAATTGGCTTTCCACTCACCAAGCGGAAAGTGGTAGTACCATAGGAAGCTCGTGAGCAAAAAACTCAATCCTCTTATATTTGCCACTTTGCCCTCAATTGGCTTTCCTCTCACCAAGGGCAAAGTCTTAAAAAGAAGAGGTGCACTGAATTGCCCGGGGTCAACGCATCCACACCACAAGCTCCTGGTAGGACCATTGGAAGCCCGCGAGCAAAAAACTCCAACCACTTAACTTTGCCACTTTGCCCTCAGTTGGCTTCCTAAGTGAACAAGGGCAAAATGGAAAAAATAAGAGGTGCTCTAAATGGCGGGGGGTTGGGGCATGCATACCACAAGGTCATGGTAAAACCATAGGAGGCCCGTGACCAAAAAACTCCCATCTCTTAAGTTTGCCACTTTGCCCTCAATTGGCTTCCTAAGTGAACAAGGGCAAAGTGGTAAAAATAAGAGGTGCTCCAAATGGCCCGGGGTCGAGGCATCCATACAAAAAGGTCATGGTAGTACCGTAGGAAGCTCGCGAGCAAAACACTCCAGCCTCTTAAGTTTGCCACTTTGCCCTCAATTGGCTTTCTTACTGAACAAGGGCAAAGTGGTAAAAATAAGAAGTGCTCCGTATGGCCCGGGGTTAGGGCATCCATTCCGAAAGGTCATGGTAGTACCATAGGAAGCCCGCGAGCAAAAAACTCCAACCTTTGTAGTGTTCCACTTTGCCTTCAATTGGCTTCCTTAGTGAACAAAGGCAAAGTGGTAAAAGTAAGAGGTGCTCCGAATGGCCCAGGGTCGGGGCATCCATACCACAATGTCCTTGTAGTACCATAGGGAGCCCGCGAGCAAAAAACTCCAACCTCTTAATTTTGCCACTTTGCCCTCAATTGGCGTCCTTGGTGAGCAAGGGCAAAGTGGTAAAAATAAGAAGTGCTCCGAATGGCCCGGGGTCGGGGCATCCATACCAGAAGGTCGTGGTAGTACCATAGGAAGCCCGCGAGCAAAAAACTCCAACCTCTTAACTTTGCCACTTTGCCCTCAATTGGCTTCCTTAAGTGATCATGGGCAAAGTGGTAAAATTAAGAGGTACTCTGAATGGCCCGGGGTCAGGGCATCCATACCACAAGGTCTTGGTAGTACCATAGGAAGCCCGCGAGCAAAAAACACAAACCTCTTAAGTTTCCCACCTTGCCGTCAATTGGCTTCCTAAGTGAACAAGGGCGAAGTGGTAAAAATAAGAGGTGCTCCAAATGGCCCGGGGTCAGGGCATCCATACCCCAAGGTCATGGTAGTACCATAGGAAGCCTACGTGCAAAAAACTCCAACCTCTTAAGTTTCCCACTTGGCCCTCAATTGGCTTCCTAAGTGATCAAGGGCAAAGTGGTAAAAATAAGTGGTGCTCCGAATGGCCCGGGGTCGAGGCATCCATACGACAAGGTTATGGTAGTACGATAGGAAACTCGTGAGCAAAAAACTCAAACCTCTTATATTCGCCACTTTGCGCTCAATTGGCTTTCCACTCACCAAGGGGAAAGTGGTAAAAATAAGAGGGGCACCGAATTGCCCGGGGTCGAGGCATCCACACCAGAAGCTCATGGTAGTATCATTGGAAGCCTGCGAGCAAAAAACTACAACCTCTTAACTTTGCCACTTTGCCCTCAATTGGCTTCCTAAGTGAAGAAGGGCAAAGTGGTAAAAATAAGAGGTGCTCCGAATGGCCCGGGGATGGGGCATCCATACAAGAAGGTCATGGTAATACCATAGGAAGCCCGCGAGCAAAAAACTCCAACCTCTAAACTTTGCCACTTTGCCCTCAATTGGCTTCCTTAAGTGATCAAGGGCAAAGTGGTAAAATTAAGAGGTACTCCGAATGGCCCGGGCTCAGGGCATCCATTCCACAGGGTCATGGTAGTACTGTAGGAAGCCTGCGAGCAAAAAACTCCAACCTCTTAAGTTTCCCACTTTGCCCTCAATTGGCTTCCTAAGTGAACAAGGGCAAAGTGGTAAAAATAAGAGGTGCTCCGAATGGCGCGGGGTTGAGGCATCCATACCACAACGACCTTGTAGTACCATAGGAAACCCGTAAGCAAAAAACTCCCATCTGTTAAGTTTGCCACTTTGCCCTCAATTGGCTTCCTTGGTGAACAAGGTCAAAGTGGTAAAAACAAGAAGTGCTCCGAATGGTCCGGGGTCGGGGCATCCATACCAGAAGGTCATGGTAGCACCATAGGAAGCCCGCGAGCAAAAAACTCCAAGCTCTAAACTTTGCCAGTTTGCCCTCAATTGGATTCCTTAAGTGATCAAGGGCAAATTGGTAAAATTAGAGGTGCTCCGAATGGCTCGGGGTCAGGGCATGCATACCACATGGTCATGGTAGTACTATAGGAAGCCCGTGAGCAAAAAACTCCAACCTCTTAACTTTGCCACTTCCCCTCAATTGGCTTTCTTAGTGAACAAGGGCAAAGTGGTAAAAATAAGAGGTGCTCCGAATTGCCCGGGGTCGACGCATCCACACCACAAGCTCCTGGTACGACCTTTGGAAGCCCGCTAGCAAAAAACTCCAACCACTTAACTTTGCCTCTTTGCCCTCAGTTGGGTTCCTAAGTGAACAAGGGTAAAGTGGTAAAAATAAGAGGTGCTCCGAATGGCCCGGAGTCAGGGCATGCAGACCATAAGGTCGTGGTAGTACCATAGGAAGCCCGTGAGCAAAAAACTCCAACCTCTTAAATTTGCCACTTCCCCTCACTTGGCTTCCTAAGTGAACAAGGGCAAAGTGGTAAAAATAAGAGGTGCTCTGAATGGCCCGGGGTCAGGGCATCCATACGAAAGAGGTCATGGTAGTACCATATGAAGCTTGCGAGAAAAAAACTCAAACCCCTTAAGTTTCCCACTTTGCCCTCAATTGGCTTCCTAAGTGATCAAGAGCAAAGTGGTAAAAATAAGAGGTGCTTCGAATGGCCCAGGGTCGGGGGGCAACCATACCATAAGGTCCTTGTAGTGCCATACGAAGCCCACGAGCAAACAACTTCAACCTCTTAACTTTGCCACTTTGCCCTCAATTGGCTTCCTAAAGTGATCAAGGGCAAAGTGGTAAAATTAAGAGGTACTCCGAATGGCCCGGGGTCAGGGCATCCATACCACAAGGTCATGGTTGTACCATAGGAAGCCTACGAGCAAAACACTCCAACCTCTTAACTTTGCCACTTTGCCCTCAGTTGGCTTCCTAAGTGAACAAGGCGAAAGTGGTAAAAATAAAAGGTGCTCCGAATGGCGCGGGGTCAGGGCATCCATACCACGAGGTCATGGTAGTACCATAGGAAGCCTGTGAGCTTTCAACTCCAACCTCTTAAATTTGCCACTTTGCCCTCAATTTGCTTCCTAAGTGATGAAAGACAAAGTGGTAAAAATAAGAGGTGCTCCGAATGGCCCGGGGTCGGGGAAACCATACCACAAAGTTATGGTAGTACGATAGGAAGCTTGCGAGCAAAAAACTACGACCTCTTAAGTTTCCCACTTTGCCCTCAATTGGCTTCCTAAGTGATCAAGAGCAAAGTGGTAAAAAGGAGTTGCTCCGAATGGCCCAGGGTCGGGGGAACCAAACCATAAGGTCCTTGTAGTACCATATGAAGCCCACGGGAAAACAACTCCAACCTCTTAAGTTTGCCACTTTGCCCTCAATTGGCTTCCTTAGTGAACAAGGGCACAGTGGTAAAAATAAGAGGTGCTCCGAATGGCCCGGGGTCGGGGCATCCATACCACAAGGTCATGGTAGTACCACAGGAAGCCCTCGACAAAAAAACTCCAACCTCTTAAATTTGCCACTTTGCCCTCATTTGGCTTCCTAAGTGATCAAGGGCAAGGTGGAAAAAATAAGAGGTGCTACGAATGGCCTGGGGTCGGGGCATCCATACCACAAGGTTATGGTAGTACGATAGGAAGCCCGTCAGCACAAAACTCAAACCTCTTAAATTTGCCACTTTGCCCTCAATTGGTTTTCCACTCACCAAGGGCAAAGTGGTAAAAATAAGAGGAGCTCCGAATTGCCCAATGTCGTGGCATCCACACCACAAGCTCATGGTAGGACCGTAGGACGCCCGCGAGCAAAAAACTCCAACTTCTTAACTCTGCCACTTTGCCCTCAGTTGGCTACCTAAGTGAACAAGGGCAAAGTGGTAAAAATAAGAGGTGCTCCGAATGGCCCGGGGTCGGGGCAACCAAACCATAAGGTCCTTGTAGTACCATAGGAAGCCCGCGAGCAAACAAATCCAACCTCTTAAGTTTGCTACTTTGCCCTCAATTGGCTTCCTTAGTGAACAAGGGCAAAGTCGTAAAAATAAGAGGTGCTCCTAATGGCCTGGGGTCGGGGCAACCATACCATAAGGTCCTTGTAGTACCATAGGAACCCCGCTAGCAAAAAACTCCAACCTCTTAAGTTTGCCACTTTGCCCTCAATTGGCTTCCTTAGTGAACAAGGGCACAGTGGTAAAAATAAGAGGTGCTCCGAATGGCCCGGGGTCGGGGTATCCATCCCACAAGGTCATGGTAGTACCATAGGAAGCCCTCGAGCAAAAAACTCCAACCTCTTAAGTTTGCCACTTTGCCTTCATTTGGCTTCCTAAGTGATCAAGGGCAAGGTGGAAAAAATAAGAGGTGCTCTGAATGGCTTGGGGTCGGGGCATCCATACCACAAGGTTATGGTAGTACGATAGGAACCCGTGAGCACAAAACTCAATCCTGTTAAATTTGCCACTTTGCCCTCAACTGGCTTTCCACTCACCAAGGGCAAAGTGGTAAAAATAAGAGGAGCTCCGAATTGCCCAGGGTCGAGGCATCCACACCACAAAGCTCATGGTAGGACCATAGGAAGCCCGCAAGCAAAAAACTCCAACCTCTTAACTTTGCCATTTTGCCCTCAGTTGGCTACGTAAGAGAACAAGAGCAAAGTTGTAAAAATAAGAGGTGGTCTGAATGGCCCGGGGTCGGGGCAACCAAACCATAAGGTCGTTGTAGTACCATAGGAAGCCCGCGAGCAAACAACTCCAGCCTCTCAAGCTTGCTACTTTGCCCTCAATTGGCTTCCTTAGTGAACAAGGGCAAAGTCGTGAAATTAAGAGGTGCTCCGAATGGCCCAGGGTCGGGGCAGCCAAAACATAAGGTCCTTGTAGTACCATAGGAAGCCCGCGAGCAAACAACTCCAACCTCTTAAGTTTGCCACCTTGCCCTCAATTGGCTTCCTTAGTGAACAAAGGCAAAGTCGTAAAATTAAGAGGTGCTCCGAATGGCCCGGCGTCGGGGCAGCCAAACCATAAGGTCCTTGTAGTACCATAGGAAGCCCGCGAGCAAAAAACTCCAACCCCTTAAGTTTGCCACTTTGCCTTCAATTGGCTTCCTAAGTGATCAAGGGCACAGTGGCAAAAATAGGAGGTGGTCCGAATGGCCCGGGGTCGGGGCATCCATACCCCAAGGTTATGGTAGTACCATAGAAAGCCTTCGAACAAAAATCTCCAACCTCTTAAGTTTGCCACTTTGCCATCATTTGGCTTCCTAAGTGATCCAGGGCGAAGTGGTAAAATTAAGAGGTGCTCCGAATGGCCCGGGGTCGGGGCAACCAAACCATAAGGTCATTGTAGTACCATAGGAAGCTCACGAGCAAACAACTCCAACCTCTTAAGTTAGCCACTTTGCCCTCAATTGGCTTCCTTAGTGAACAAGGGCAAAGTGGTAAAAATAAGAGGTGCTCCGAACGGCCCAGGGTCGGGGCATCCATACCACTAGGTCCTTGTATTACCATAGGAAGCCAGCGAGCGAAAAAATCCAACCTCTTAGGTTTGCCACTTTTCGCTCAATTGGCTTCCTTGGTGAACAAGGGCAAAGTGGTAAAAATAAGAAGTGCTCCGAATGGCTCAGGGTCGGGGCATCCATACCAGAAGGTCATGGTAGTACCATAGGAAACCCGAGAGCAATAAACTCCAACCTCCTAAGTTTGCCCCTTTGCCCTCAATTGGGTTCCTTAGTGAACGATGGCACAGAGGTAAAAATAAGAGGTGCTCTGAATGGCTCGGGGTCGGCGCATTCATACCGCATGGTCATGGTAGTACCAAAGGAAGCTCTCGATCAAAAAACTCCAACCTCTTAAGTTTACCACTTTGCCATCATTTGGCTTCCTAAGTGATCAAGGGCAAAGTCGTAAAAATAAGAGGTGCTTCGAATGGCATGGGGTCGGGGCAACCAAACCATAAGGTCCTTGTAGTACCATAGGAAGCCCGCGAGGAAACAACTCCAACCTCTTAAGTTTGCTTCTTTGCCCTCAATTGGCTTCCTTAGTGAACAAGGGCAAAGTCGTAAAAATAAGAGGTGCTTCTAATGGCCCGGGGTCGGGGCAACCCTACCATAAGGTCCTTGTAGTACCATAGGAACCTCGCGAGCA
>JARVXP010000228.1:0-13205 GCA_029856935.1 Cyclocarya paliurus | reverse complement strand
GTTCCTTTACTGTCAAAACAATTGACAGTTCCAAAATGGATCCTCCTCCATTCACCCAAAAGCTGTTGAAACTCTTGTTGATGCTTATCCTCTGTGTATGCACTGCAGTTGCTGCTACCTCTCGCGCAGATCTCTTGAGTTCGGAGTGCTTAGAGGTGCCCTCATCAGAATTCGTCGATACTGTGAAGACCACCATCGGCGCTGTTCATAAGGTGGCCTCCATTATCTCTCCTTTTGTCAATGCCTTTGGCGATCTTCGCCTTTCCAATGCCATTTCCGACTGTCTTGACTTGCTCGATCTTTCCGTCGACCAGTTAAGTTGGTCTGTCTCTGCTATCCAGAACCCGAAAGGTATACTAATCATCAATATTCTACGATATTTCTTGTTTATTTTCATGGTACTTATTTTAATTTTCATGGTACTTATTTTAATTATATGCATTAATTCCATGTTGAAAGGAGGTTGGTATCCAAAACTTCTAACTTCTTGTGGGGATACGCCTTGTACATGGGAATACTTGTACTTTGCCACTTTGGTTTGGGTCACGGACGTGGATAGAGTTAAAATTGTACGAATTCCCTGAGCTTAATTAGTTTGCTCTCGTGAACCTACCTCCGTCGATGGTCCCGTTTCGTGCTTTTCTTCCTTGGATTCAGGGGAGTCGGGACCCTCGACATTGCTAATCATGTCCTATTGTTCTTGTCATAACTCGTTATTATTTCAGGTGAGAATCTCGATATAAAAAGCAAATTTTAGAGGAACTAAGATAATACATTCGTACGAGATTAAACAAACAATATTAATACAAAAAACTCGAGTGTTCGGGTCCAAGCTTATATGTAAATGGTTTTGATTTACAGGTAAAGACAATAGCACTGGAGATAGGAGCTCTGATTTAAGGACATGGCTGAGCGCTGCATTCGTTAATCAGGACACATGCACGGAAGGATTTGAGGGTACCAATAGCATTGTCAAAGGGCTGGTGGCCGGGAGCCTGAGCCAAGTGACTTCTTTGGTGAAGGGACTTCTTTACATGGTGCACCCTGCTTCCCAAATCCATGGGCGTAATCTCAGAAATAAAGGCCAATTTCCTCGATGGGTGAAACACGAGGACCGGAAACTGCTACAAGCAAATGGGGTGGCGGTTGATGTTATAGTGGCTGCAGATGGGAGTGGGAATTTCACAAAGGTTCAGGACGCAGTGTTGGCAGCTCCTGATTATAGCATGCGCCGTTATGTCATCTACATCAAGAGAGGTGTATACGAAGAGTATGTGGAGATCAAGAAGAAGAAATGGAACCTTATGATGATTGGTGATGGCATGGACGCCACTATTATCTCCGGTAATCGGAATTTTGTTGACGGTTGGCCCACATTTCACACGGCAACCTTTGGTAAGTGTGTGTGTGTATATATAGATCCTTGATTGAAGTATTGGAAGGAATTCAATTATAAAGATTATATGCCTAATTTCCATGAAAATACTTCTATGCAGCTGTTAGTGGCAGGGGGTTCATAGCCAGAGACATCACGTTCGAGAACACAGCAGGGCCAGAGAAGCACCAGGCAGTAGCGCTAAGATCCGACTCAGATCTATCGGTCTTCTTCCGGTGCGGCATGAGAGGATACCAGGACACGCTATACACCCACACAATGCGGCAATTTTACCGAGAGTGCCGAATCAGCGGCACCGTCGATTTCCTGTTCGGCGACGGCACGGTGGTGTTCCAAAACTGCCAAATTCTGGCCAGAAAGGGTCTACCCAATCAAAAGAACACCATAACCGCTCAAGGTCGCAAAGATCCAAACCAGCCCACCGGCTTCTCCATCCAATTTTGTAACATCTCGGCGGATTCAGACCTTTTAGCCTTGGTGAACTCCAGCGCAACGTACCTGGGGAGACCCTGGAAACAGTATTCACGAACCATTATCATGAAATCATACATGAGCAATGCGGTGAGGCCTGAAGGGTGGCTGGAGTGGAATGAGAATTTGCATTTGGATACGTTGTTCTACGGTGAATACATGAATTATGGGGCTGGGGCTGGGCTTGGTAGCCGGGTTAAGTGGCCGGGGTATCATGTTTTCAATGAATCCGGTCAGGCTAATAACTTTACGGTGGCTCAATTCATTGAAGGGAATTTGTGGTTGCCATCAACTGGTGTCAGATACAATGCGTGGTTGGAAGTTTAAGCAGCTTGACAAAACTTTCTTCTCTTTTGTACCTATTTATCTTCTTCTTGTAATGATTTTATCCCAGAAATATTTCTATTTTTTCATGACGTAAGATGATCAATTAATTGTTTGGTTTTAGATTATATAAATATATAATTATTTATAAAATTATTTAAAATATGTTATATATATATATTTATATATATATATCTAGGAAGCTGCTACATCCACCACTTCTATCTACTAGTCGGAGTTATCGTTAGGTATATTTATTTTTGTTTTTTATATGTATTTTTTATACTTTAAATTTTTTTAAAAAAGATAAAAAATTCATAATATTATTAAAAAATATTTTTCTTAATTATTAAGTAAAAAAATAAAAAATTACAACTGTAAGAACTAGTTGTAAAATTGTGCAGTAAGAGTATTATTTTTCTTTGTATAATGTTTGGATATACAAGTTTCAGTACACTTATTTAAAAAAAAGTAGATAAATTTAGAAATTAAGTAAAATAAATTTTTTATTTTTATTTTATGAACTCAACTTTTAAGGGAAGTGTTACATAAATAAAAGAATTACATAAAAGTAAACTTATAAACTAATATTATTTTATATAATTCAATAGATTTACTTTACAATAAAAATAATTATATAATCTAACGTCTTACGTCAAATTATGTTAGTTTGTATTTAATTTTATGTAATTTTTTTATAGTTAAAATATTTTTCTTTTTTCAAAAAGAATGAGTTAAACTTAAATCTTATAATTATATCTAACATTATTTTGTATATATATCATCGCTAATTCAAAAGTGAATAATATCATCGAAAATATCTCATTGAAATTATAATATCTTCCAAAAAATAATTTAAATAAAAAATTATACTCATTATTTTTACATATTATATATCATATATAATTTTTTATTTTTTTATTTTTTTTATTAAATGTGGAGTATATAGATGATTGATAAAAGAATTCAATTAATTTTAAAAAAATAAAAATAAATTTTAAAAAAATAAAAATAAATATGAGATACGATACGCGGACATAATGAAAAACGCAAATGCAGATAAGGAAGTGCGTAGGTAAATGACCAATGCTGCTTTGGTAAACGTGGTAGAGTGGGGTACTTCACTGCACTGTTGAACGAAGGTTGGCAGATTTTTGGTACTGCCCGTGCACGCATGGAACCGTCTGGAGAGAATTAAAATATCTTCAGGAGACAAATAATATCCCTTTTAGAAAATAAAATAAAATTTACATAAAAAATTAGAAAAACCTTTCTAAGGTTCATCCTCACTATAATTCTTTCGAAAAATGTTATGCATTAGAGTCAATATCCAATAGTACACAACACCGTATTTGATGACTTTATATCACACAAAACATCATCTTTTTCTCTAGAACAGTATTTTGATTGATGAATATATAAGAACAGAGATTGATAATCCCGGTCTAAAATGGGATAAACTCCTTACAATTTCTATACATAAAATTGTTTCTATCACATCTACTGAACATTTCATTATACTCTCGTACAAAAACAAAATGAAAAAACATTTTCACTATACTCATAAATTCTCCTAAGCTGCTATAAATATTGGAAGGCTCGTTAAATGTATATAGAACTCTTAATCTAGGCCCTAAAATTATTGTAAGAATTCAAAGAGTTCTAAGTTTTTCTATATATAATTAATAACCAAATCTCTCTATATTGTATTCAAAGAATCCCAACAAGTCAAGATCACATGTCAAACTATTATAGAAAGTTGATAGACAATGCGTACATGTTGCCATTAGAAAACAAGATTGCACCATTTTGGTCTTCCACGTCCACCTTTCATCTCTCTGTAATTTCATTGCGATGGAATACGTAGAGTCAAAAGTGAATCCTTTAGTGGGGATGCTCGTGATCTAACTAAATAATGGAATCATATGGAGTCTTAAATGGGTGCCCACACATGAATTGAGTCACGCTCATGATCTAACTAAAATCGTGGACTTCTATACATAAGCTAATTGCACAATTATATCACTTTATCGATTATATTCAATCGATTTTACAAACATCATCCAAACCTTATTTTGGAAACTGTATAATATAATATTTATGTAACTCTATTAGTAAAAAAAATCTCTAACAATCTCCCACTTAGATTGCGTAGATCACACAAAAGATCATACGTTATAAACTTTATGCGCTAAAAATTTAATGGCCAAAGTTTATTGATATCATCTAAAAAGTAATTTGTTTCATTTAATAATCTTAAGATAGAATCGTTGCAGCCTTATGTGATCATGTATTATGAAAATTTTCCATTTGGTCCAATTTTATGACTCAAAATTAGCCCCTTATCATTCATTTCAAGTGTTATGTATTACCACAATTTAAAAGAAATACAATTTTATATCAAAATCATCAATAAACCAAAATACAATCGTTATAAATTTTAATAAAATTTAACATAGCAGACAAACTTCCATTAGTAAAATTTATTACTAGAACTAACTACTCCCATATGAGCTGCATGCTCCTTAACTTTAGGTGATAGGCCCTTAGTAAGTAGATCTACAACAATGATATTTGTACTAATGTATTTTATTGATACATGATGACTTTAAACTTTTTCTTTTTGTAAAAATAAACTTTATGTCTATGTGCATAAACTAATATAAACTCTTGTTGATCTCGGAATATAACTTAGTAGCCTTATTACCACAATAAACCTTTAGTAGATTTTCAATACTATCCATGACCTGAAGTCCAATGATAAAATTATACAACTATATTGTCCGATTGGATGTCTCATTATAAGCAATTAAATCCATTTACATACTAGACGAAGTAGATGTCTTACTATTGAGGCAATCAACAAAGTTGGATTATGAGAACAAAATAACCTCTAGATGGTAAGATCTCCAATATGTGAACATTGAACATATACCCTTTCGTTCTTTGCAATTACCGCATTACTCTCTTAGTCGCTTTCCTATGATTTATATCTACGTGTTGTACTACCACTTTTCTGAGCACTTCCGTGTACCTCTGGAAAGCTCCCTCACTTACCCAATCCCTTCCAGACTGCTACTTGCCTTGGCGGGTAACTCTTTGTCTTGTCAAATTTATGGGCTTTCACAGTTCCTTGTTTTCACCTTCTCGGTAAGTATCATTTTCATGCTCTACTTTAGTGAAACGACACAGTTCTCTCCACTTCGCTTCTAGACGTGTTAGCCAAGTGTTTGCAAGGTGGTTGCTCGCCAAGTGCTAGACTGGTTGCACTTTGTAACATCTATTGCCAATTCTTTAGGCCACTGGATATTTTTCGTCTTTACCTTCCACTCAAGTCCAAGAATGGTCTGTCCCATTTCGTGCCAGGCGGTTCATCACATACATAGATACGATAACGAGAATAGTCATTTGTAAAAGTGATAAGTGTCATTCACTATTACGAGAAGTCGTAGGGAATGTGCAACATATGTTAGTGTGTATCACTTACAAGACGCCTAAATTCTTCTTTGCCCCTATTTCCTTATACTTGTCTGCTTACCCTTTATACATTCGACATAGATTTTAAAATTTTAAAATTTGAGAGGGCTAAGAATTTGAGTTGTCATAAGCCTTTTAATTATTTCTTTTGACATAGGTCCTAAACACTTATACCACAACAAAGCTTTACAACCCCCTTTTTAGGGCAACTAGACGCCATTTCTTGCTCACGAAGACTAGAAATTGCTAATGAGAAGTTTTCAGCATCCTCCTACTGTCATTGATGACTTTTTTTTTTTAAATATCGAAAAACAGTTTGGGCTGCCATATGTGGTGGTTATGGAGGAAAATCTGCCACCTTTTGCCAAAAATCACGACATAGAAAAAAAAACATTTTCTAGTCTTGCACTTCATCCGAAAGCTTAAATCTGGAATCCCAACGGGTGATAAACGTACATGCTTTTAAAAATTTGTTTTGTTCAAATACGTGATATTTTATATAGAATTAGAAAGTTATTTTCACAAATACAAAACCATAGTTTTCAATAGTGATTTGACAAAAGGCTTTGATACTATGTACTTGTTGGATTTAGAGAATCATAATAAGCTAAGATCACATGTTAAACCATTGGAAGGAGTTTAGTCCTCTTACAGGGGCCTGCTGGGTCGTATCATGGGCTTGGGCCGTAGCACAACCTGATAACGTAGTTAATCCAGGGCCTAGTCCACTCCAAGCATATAACAGCTACCACCGAAGGAACAACCACCCAAGAACTTTTGGAGAAGGACTATTAACTTATTCAATGTGACGCTCTCAATCTCCGCTTAGGATGGAACGAAAATTTAGAGCGTCGGGACATGTAACACAAGGTTACATACCCCTATACATAACCATTAATATGTGATGCATCCTATAAGTGCAACTAGAAGAATGCAATATTCGCATCGGATTAAGGGTAAAAATAAAACTTATGCCAAAATAACTAAAAACATCTTAATGCATTAATGACTATCATAAGTTCAAACCAAATAGTAGCATAATCTTAGTACAGCTAAACATAAAAAGTCTCCAAAGCTAGATCAACTGCTTCATGCGTTCTAGAACATGAAGGACTAGTGCTATAAACATTAGGATAAGGTCCAGTCTTTTCTTGAAGTCTGACTTTTCCTCAATCAGTTAGATCTACCGTTCCATCAAGTCAGTCCTCCTCGAGTCTCGACACAACATCTATCATTCTGAGTGGAATGATAATGGGTCCACAAGAGGTGGGATTTATTTGAAATCTCAATAAGTTAGACAACCAACGTGTACAAAAATAAATTATGCATGAAGAATAATAAATATGATATGCATGACAATTGAAAAATCAGTGTGTCTCCCATCTAGATTCTTTAATATTTTCAGAAAAACTGAGATACATATTTTCGTACAGAGAACATTTTTCACTTTACTGACAAAAAAAATAATCATTACGTTTCATCATTATTAGCAATTCATACTTAATCGTAACATTATAACGTATGGTATCGTCACAGTTTTCCATATGCACTGTGAGTACCTACTGTAACTGTAGTACAACTCACGTTGAAACTACATTGCCTGTAAACTCATTGTCAATGCATTGATAATATAACATAACATCATAACATGTACATCCACCAATCTTAGGTGACATAACATTTAACTTCACTTTGGTGTTATTTAAAAAGAACTCATTCAAAACCCATTGACTGTTCTTCGTCAACCCAGCGTTTACCACCTTATTTTTAAACACTCCAGAGTGGATAGATGAGTTCCACTAGGATAATTCCCTGTTCTAACTTTTGGGTTCATGACAAAAATTATTTTTCATGCTATGTTGAAAAAATGTATTTCATGACATGTGCATGTGTAATAAGCTTTCATGTGAAAAAGACATTTATAGATGCAATATACTAAAATGGTGAAAATATCACATGTTATGTAAGTATGCACTCAATTTATCATATAACATGATATTTTATGCTCAAAATGGCAATTATAATATGAATGTGACATTTATCAATAAATCATAAATAACTTATCAATGTATAAGTTAGAGACTAACTTACAAACTTCCTGAGTTTGAAAAGTCGTAGCGTCTAAAATCAAATTCATAATAAGTTAGGATTTGAACCTCTAAGGAAGATGTTCATAATCAAGGGCTTAAAAAATGGGTATTTACAAAAATTCTCCTAAACTGTCGAAAATTGCTATTAAGGCCCTAAATTTTCACTAATTACAAAAAAACCTCAAATTTAACCAAAGTTCATGGACCTCATATTTTTGATATTCTAAAACCATCTATACCCTTAGAATTGTAAAATTTAAAGTGGAATTAGCTCAAACATTCCCAACCCGTGGCATGCACTCTTGTTGATGTCTTAGTGTGTTTTCAACTATTGATCCCTATGAATGCATGTTTATGCAATTGTTTTTAGTCAGAAACAATCATTATAGTCCTTAATGAGATGATAAAAACCAATTCATTACTGAGCAAGTTCATCCCAACACTTAATCATGGCTAAAAACCTTAATCTTCATTAATCCTTCATTAATCAAGTTTGATGTTTCTAGTGTAAATCACAAAGGCATGCTTTCAAAACTCACCCAAAACATGTATTCTCATTCTTATCCCAATCATAAGGTTTCTAAATGCTTAATCATCAAGTCTAGGTAGAAGAAATCAAACTTCATGCCTTAATCACAAACTTACTTAAAACCCATGCATGCTTCCAATAAAAAACCAAACCTTCCATGATCATTATAAGACATTAATAAATCATATAAAAATATGCTAAGACATGCCATAGCTAAAATTTCTTCTTAAAACAATTTAAACACTTAAATCATTCTTAATGAACTTGGTTTTGAATAAAGCATCGTAACATTTTCTAAATTCATCCAAAAATCACCCCAACACTTAAAATCAAAACTTGACATGAAAACTAAGATCTAGGGCAAGAAAACTTACAAGTTTCATAGCCCACTCAAGTTCCTAGCACAAGAACTCACAAGAATTTCAAGAATACTCAAGTACACACACACCTTTCAGTTTCTCTCAAACCTAAGGGGGAAGATGGCTCTCAATGCTCAAGGGGGAGTTGGAGATGAGGTGTGGAGGAAATGAGGAGGTGGAGGGTATTTTTATAGGTGTCCAAGGGGGTGGATACATTGGCCTAAGTCCATGGGGATTGGATGGGATGGGCGGTGGTGTAAGGAGCTGAATTTTCAGCTTGCACTTCAACAACTTGTGTCACTTGTGCAAAGTCAAATAGTGCCCTAAATTACCATGAATTTATCGCTACAGGTGCTACATTGATTTTAAGGGTGATGGTTAAGTCGTGGTGCAGAAGGAAGAGAAGAAATACTATCAAAAACCAACCATAGAGCTGACAGGTTTAAGGTGGTTTTACTTGGGTAGTTTTGATTATGGCTTTGACTCATCCCCTTGTCTCTTCTTCAAGGTGATTTGAGCAAGTTTCAAGTCATTTCTTGAAGGCTTTCTTAGGTGGTAGAAGATGGAGAATTGGCTGCCATGTGATCATGAAGGTGCAGCTCAAAGAAGATGATGCAATGGAGGGTGGTTGCCGAGTGGAGTTGTGCACAAAAGCCATTCGGTTTGGTGCCTTCTTTGGGTGGGAAAACTGGTCAAAAGCTCATGATGACCATGAGGGCCTCTTGGGGATTTGGTGTTGATGGAGGTGGCGTGGGGTGGTGACTCAGGCATGGGCAGAAGGTAGGTTGAAACTCAACCAATTTGGTTTCCATCCAACTAGTGTCCTAGGTGCATTCGGTTTGGGGTTTTGGTTTGGTTTTTGAAACCAAATTTCATCCAAGACTTGGTCTGGGTTTAGATGGATCATATGAGTTGTTTAAAGACCATAGTGCCCTTGAGAAAAAGGCACAAAAAATTGGGCTTAAGGGCAAAACAGTCCATTGCACTCAAAGGGCACACATGTGTGTTGATTGGTGTAGTTTGGGGTTTGATATGTCATTTCTTCTAATGACATGTGTGGTGGTTTATCTAGGGTCCTAATATGATCTAAGAATAATGTAATTAAATAATGAAACAAGAAAGTTTCAGATAAAAAAGGCTAAAAACATTAAGAAATAAAATTAAGCTCCAAAGTATGGTTTAAAGATCACTAATCATGAGTAAGTTGATTAATGGTCTTTACCAAATTTCAAAACTTAACTTGGATACTTAGGATATGAAATGGATTTGAGGAAACCCATGGTATGGTATATTGGGCTTTCAAATTGAAGAGTGAATAGAAGTAAAACAAGGCTTTAGGCCTTATGGGGCTTAAAAGGGTCATGAGTGTGGGTTAATGGTGCATGGGTTTTTGGGTTTGAGTGAATGGGGGCCTTGTTTTCAAATTTTGAGGGATTAAGAGAGGCCTCAAAATCCACAAAGATGGATTTTGAAAGGTTTACCTTGACATAATTGGGTATATCATGCTTGGCCCAAAAGGCTTTATGCTTACTAAGTTGGGCCTAATACTTTCACTCTTACTAAGTTGGGCTCAATGGCCTTATGTCCTTTTCATTATGCCTATTTTCTAGTGTCCTCCAAGAAAGGGTTAAAACTTTATATTTCCCAAGTTAAGAGGTCTAAGGCTTTTTAACATTTTAACCTTAGCCTATCATATTCTTAGTGTATTAGGGCCCTATAGTTTTATTACTTCTCTTAAGCCTTTATACCCAAAAAGCTTGGGCTATTTGTAAACCACTATTTGGGCCTTCTTCAATTCTATAAAATATTTAACCCAAATTGCTTAACCCATTAATGTGGCAACCATCCGATATGTCATGTGTCATTCTTTTATGGGCCTCTTGGCTTCTTATTCTCAAAATTAATAAAGTACTAAATATTCTCCAAAATAATATTACTAACCAATCAAGTTCCAAAAATTTCATTTTTCCACAAAAATCAATATTGCACTATAATTTTCTAAACTCAAAGTTTACGGTCCTTTTACCAGCTCAAATATCCAAACCTGTTCTTATTCTCAAATAGGCCAACTCCTAATTAACTAGGATTAAGGTTACTAAGGTCAAGACCTAAGAAGCTTTTTAGGCGGGGTGTTACATTTAAGATAAGCTAAGCCCTAGTATCCCGAAGGCTTGAATTTCAAATAATGGGTAAAATAGTTATCGCGAAACAATAGGAAGCATCGTAAACTCTATTTATATCATTTGGGTATGACCATGAGACCCATTTGAGTGAATTGCCAGAGAGATCTCCATTATCTTTACTTACTTAGGCAACAGAGGCATTCCCTCGAACCCCCAAGTCTCATTCCTCATCTTAAGCAACGTAGTTCAGTCTTCCACGCCCAATGTTTACTCTTTGTAATCTCACTATGATGCGATACATGCATATGAGTCAAGAGTAAATCTAAAGTGAGAACCATAACCATATATAATACTATAACTCTAATTTTGCTTATCATAAAATAATAGAATTACATAAGCTCTTAAATGGATATCTACATATAAACTATTTCCAATACCAATTTAATGCTCATGATCTAATTAAAATTATAGGCTTCTAAAGATAAGCAATGACCCGATTATATGACTTTATTTTTTGTTTATTTATTTTTATAAAGAGTTGAGGTCACATGTACAAGAGTGACCTCTTCCCATAATTATTAATAAAAATCCTCACTTATGGCTTAGGAATACCATAAACAAATCTCCAAAAAAATGCATCCCACAGGAGAAAAAATCCCAAGAACCCAACAAAAGACCCCCGAAAGCCAAAACCATCAATTCCGTCTAAGATAAGGTATGCCAAGTTTGTCCATACAAATAATTCCCCAGATAGGATCTTCAATGGACGTATCATCTCCAAACTATAAGTTAATCCCTTGCGTCCCCTGTTTAGCTAAAAAATCCACTACTATATTAGCTTCTCTAAATATGTGGCGGAAACAGACATTTAACTCCCTTTTGATAGCTAAAATTTCCTCCCAGAAATCTCAAAGGAACCAATATTTACATACTCCCGAAGCCAGCCATCCAACTATAACCTTAGAGTCCGACTCAACCAAAATGTCTCTCAAGCCCAATTGCTTACAAAGCCAAAGCCCATCAAGTAGCGCTTTACATTCTGCGATGGTGTTAGTAGCATGCCCATATGAATGAGCAAAACCCCCCACTACTCCAACTAGAGAGTTTCGAATTACACCACCTCCACTTAAGTCAACCGGGTTACTACAAATCCGCCATCAACATTCAATTTTACTCTTCCTCTCACCGGTGGGCACTAACCAATAAGTTTTGGATTCTTAGCAGCAACCGGAATAATTGGGCATGCTAAAGTCTCCAGGATCGACCTCTTAAGATTGCTTATGGACTAAAATTCTTTTATCTTAGTCGACAAATCTCTAATAAGAAATTTAATAGATCAAATAATACCATCAGGATTAAAAATCATACATTCCATTCTTGCTGCACATCGAGCACTCCATAACATTCATGAAATAGCAATTGGAAGCACCCCCTGAAGCCAGCCCACCTGCGTGGACATGGAAGCACATTGCCACCAAAAACTGATCATCTCCTCCCAATTACGAATCTGTGGAACTTTCATTCGGCAAGCATCCACAAAAAAAATTCAGATTTTTTGAGCTCCTCCACCCCCACATAAAATATGATTCAAAGTCTCCATTTGAGGTTGAACATAGCACTCACACTTAGAGACAATGGGAATGGCTAACTGCTGAATAATGTTATCTACTGGAATGACCTTCCTTTTAGCTCGCCAAACAAAAAAAGACCACTTCTTTGGCAACCAAGTCTTCCATAGCCATTTTTTTCAAGGACATATATCTCCATGCTGACGAATCAAGTTCCAAGCAGACTTGGTAATGAAAGATCCATTAATCGTTGGATTCCAAATGCACCTGTCCAACCCCTGGCGTAACTTAAGGCCTGCATCGCAAATCCGCTGGACAACATGTTATGGAACTCGTTCTGGCAAAGCCTCAATATTCGGATTAGTACATATGAGGACGTCTGCCACCTGCAAGTTTAAATTGCCAATAACTGGTAGGTAAGTAATTAACGGCCTCTCACCTAACCAGTTATCCATCCAGAAATTCACATGCCCTTCCCGAATAATCCATCGTGAATTATTTAACACCTGTGGCATGAGGTCCATAATCCCTCTCCAGAAATGAGACCCTTTGTTGAGATGCATAACAGAATATAAATGAGAATTTCCAACATACTTGGAAGTGAAAAATTGCGACCACATCGACTTGTCATTAATTAACTTTCATGTGAATTTCATAAGTAAGGAAGCTTGAACCTCACGCAAATCCTGAATACCTAGTCCCCCCCTCATCCACCGACATACAAATTTTACTCCAAGAGATCCATTTTCTTTTTTTATGATCCTCTGAGGAGCACCATAAAATATTTGAGAAAGTCCTTTTTATCGCCGAGATCACACCTTTTGGTAAATTCAAGACCGAAAGCATGTGTATAGGCATACTATTCAAG
>JARVXP010000227.1:0-44360 GCA_029856935.1 Cyclocarya paliurus | reverse complement strand
AAGGTCATTGTAGAACCATTGGAAGCCGCGAGCAAAAAAAATCCAACCTCTTAATCTTGCCACTTTGCCCTCACTTGGCTTTCTACTAAGGTGGGCAAAGTGGTAAAATAAGAGGTTCTCCGAATTGCCCGGGGTCGGGGCATACATACCACAAGGTCATGTAGAACCATTGGAAGCCCCCGCGAGCAAAAAAACTCCAACCTCTTAATCTTGCCACTTTGCCCTCACTTGGCTTTCAATAAGGAAGGGCAAAGTGGTAAAAATAAGAGGTGCTCCGAATTGCCCGGGTCGGGCATACATACCACAAGGTCATTGTAGAACCATTGGAAGCCGCGAGCAAAAAACTCCAACCTCTTAATCTTGCCACTTTGCCCTCACTTGGCTTTCAAACTAAGGATGGGCAAAGTGGTTAAAATAAGAGGTGCTCCGAATTGCCCGGGGTCGGGGGCATACATACCACAAGGTCATTGTAGAACCATTGGAAGCCCGCGAGCAAAAAACTCCAACCTCTTAATCTTGCCACTTTGCCCTCACTTGGCTTTCTACTAAGGTGGGCAAAGTGGTAAAAATAAGAGGTGCTCCGAATTGCCCGGGGTCGGGGCATACATACCACAAGGTCATGTAGAACCATTGGAAGCCCGCGAGCAAAAACTCAAACTCTTAATCTTGCCACTTTGCCCTCACTTGGCTTTCAACTAAGGATGGGCAAAGTGGTAAAAATAAGAGGTGCTCCGAATTGCCCGGGTCGGGGCATACATACCACAAGGTCATTGTAGAACCATTGGAAGCCCGCGAGCAAAAAACTCCAACCTCTTAATCTTGCCACTTTGCCCTCACTTGGCTTTCAACTAAGGATGGCAAAGTGGTAAAAATAAGAGGTGCTCCGAATTGCCCGGGGTCGGGGCATATACATACCACAAGGTCATTGTAGAACCATTGGAAGCCCGCGAGCAAAAAACTCCAACCTCTTAATCTTGCCACTTTGCCCTCACTTGGCTTTCTACTAAGAAAGGGCAAAGTGGTAAAAATAAGAGGTTCTCCGAATTGCCGGGGTCGGGGCATACATACCACAAGGTCATTGTAGAACCATTGGAAGCCCGCGAGCAAAAAACTCCAACCTCTTAATCTTGCCACTTTGCCCTCACTTGGCTTTCAAATAGGATGGGCAAAGTGGTAAAAATAAGAGGTGCTCCGAATTGCCCGGGGTCGGGGCATACAAACCACAAGGTCATTGTAGAACCATTGGAAGCCCGCGAGCAAAAAACTCCAACCTCTTAATCTTGCCACTTTGCCCTCACTTGGCATTCTACTAAGGATGGGCAAAGTGGTAAAATAAGAGGTTCTCCGAATTGCCCGGGGTCGGGGCATACATACCACAAGGTCATTGTAGAACCATTGGAAGCCCGCGAGCAAAAAACTCCAACCTCTAATCTTGCCACTTTGCCCTCACTTGGCTTTCTACTAGGATGGGCAAAGTGGTAAAAATAAGAGGTGCTCCGAATTGCCCGGGGTCGGGGCATACATACCACAAGGTCATTGTAGAACCATTGGAAGCCGCGAGCAAAAAACTCCAACCTCTTAATCTTGCCACTTTGCCCTCACTTGGCTTTCAACTAAGAGATGGGCAAAGTGGTAAAAATAAGGGTCTCCGAATTGCCCGGCGTCGGGCATACATACCACAAGGTCATTGTAGAACCATTGGAAGCCCGCGAGCAAAAAACTCCAACCTCTTAATCTTGCCACTTTGCCCTCACTTGGCTTTCAACTAAGGATGGGCAAAGTGGTAAAAAATAAGAGGTGCTCCGAATTGCCCGGGTCGGGGCATACAAACCACAAGGTCATTGTAGAACCATTGGAAGCCCGCGAGCAAAAAACTCCAACCTCTTAATCTGCCACTTTGCCCTCACTTGGCTTTCAACTAAGGATGGGCAAAGTGGTAAAAATAAGAGGTTTCCGAATTGCCCGGGGTCGGGGCATACATACCACAAGGTCATTGTAGAACCATTGGAAGCCCGCGAGCAAAAAACTCCAACCTCTTAATCTTGCCACTTTGCCCTCACTTGGCTTTCAACTAAGGATGGGCAAAGTGGTAAAATAAGAGGTGCTCCGAATTGCCCGGGGTCGGGGCATACATACCACAAGGTCATTGTAGAAACCATTGGAAGCCCGCGAGCAAAAAACTCCAACCTCTTAATCTTGCCACTTTGCCCTCACTTGGCTTTACAAAAGGATGGCAAAGTGGTAAAGATAAGAGGTCTACCGAATTGCCCGGGGTCGGGGCATACATACCACAAGGTCATTGTAGAACCATTGGAAGCCCGCGAGCAAAAAACTCCAACCTCTTAATCTTGCCACTTTGCCCTCACTTGGCTTTCAACTAAGGATGGGCAAAGTGGTAAAAATAAGAGGTTCTCCGAATTGCCCGGGTCGGGGGCATACATACCACAAGGTCATTGTAGAACCATTGGAAGCCCGCGAGCAAAAAACTCCAAACCTCTTAATCTTGCCACTTTGCCCTCACTTGGCTTTCAACTAAGGATGGGCAAAGTGGTAAAAATAAGAGGTGCTCCGAATTGCCCGGGGTCGGGGCATACATACCACAAGGTCATTGTAGAACCATTGGAAGCCCGCGAGCAAAAAACTCCAACCTCTTAATCTTGCCACTTTGCCCTCACTTGGCTTTCAACTAAGGATGGGCAAAGTGGTAAAAATAAGAGGTGCTCCGAATTGCCCGGGTCGGGGCATACATACCACAAGGTCATTGTAGAACCATTGGAAGCCCGCGAGCAAAAAACTCCAACCTCTTAATCTTGCCACTTTGCCCTCACTTGGCTTTCAACTAAGGATGGGCAAAGTGGTAAGAATAAGAGGTGCTCCGAATTGCCCGGGGTCGGGGCATACATACCACAAGGTCATTGTAGAACCATTGGAAGCCCGCGAGCAAAAAACTCCAACCTCTTAATCTTGCCACTTTGCCCTCACTTGGCTTTCAACTAAGGATGGGCAAAGTGGTAAAAATAAGAGGTGCTCCGAATTGCCCGGGGTCGGGGCATACAAACACAAGGTCATTGTAGAACCATTGGAAGCCGCGAGCAAAAAACTCCAACCTCTTAATCTTGCCACTTTGCCCTCACTTGGCTTTCAACTAAGGATGGGCAAAGTGGTAAAATAAGAGGTGCTCCGAATTGCCAGGGGTCGGGGCATACATACCACAAGGTCATTGTAGAACCATTGGAAGCCCGCGAGCAAAAAACTCCAACCTCTTAATCTTGCCACTTTGCCCTCACTTGGCTTTCAATAAGGATGGGCAAAGTGGTAAAATAAGAGGTGCTCCGAATTGCCCGGGGTCGGGGCATACATACCACAAGGTCATTGTAGAACCATTGGAAGCCCGCGAGCAAAAAACTCCAACCTCTTAATCTTGCCACTTTGCCCTCACTTGGCTTTCAACTAAGGATGGGCAAAGTGGTAAAAATAAGAGGTCCTCCGAATTGCCGGGGTCGGGGCATACATACCACAAGGTCATTGTAGAACCATTGGAAGCCCGCGAGCAAAAAACTCCAACCTCTTAATCTTGCCACTTTGCCCTCACTTGGCTTTCAACTAAGGATGGGCAAAGTGGTAAAAATAAGAGGTGCTCCGAATTGCCCGGGTCGGGGCATACATACCACAAGGTCATTGTAGAACCATTGGAAGCCCGCGAGCAAAAAACTCCAACCTCTTAATCTTGCCACTTTGCCCTCACTTGGCTTTCAACTAAGGATGGGCAAAGTGGTAAAAATAAGAGGTGCTCCGAATTGCCCGGGGTCGGGGCATACATACCACAAGGTCATTGTAGAACCATTGGAAGCCCGCGAGCAAAAACTCCAACCTCTTAATCTTGCCACTTTGCCCTCACTTGGCTTTCAACTAAGGATGGGCAAAGTGGTAAAAATAAGAGGTTCTCCGAATTGCCCGGGGTCGGGGCATACATACCACAAGGTCATTGTAGAACCATTGGAAGCCCCGAGCAAAAAACTCCAACCTCTTAATCTTGCCACTTTGCTCTCACTTGGCTTTCAACTAAGGATGGGCAAAGTGGTAAAAATAAGAGGTGCTCCGAATTGCCCGGGGTCGGGGCATACATACCACAAGGTCATTGTAGAACCATTGGAAGCCCGCGAGCAAAAAACTCCAACCTCTTAATCTTGCCACTTTGCCCTCACTTGGCTTTCAACTAAGGATGGGCAAAGTGGTAAAAATAAGAGGTGCTCCGAATTGCCCGGGGTCGGGGCATACATACCACAAGGTCATTGTAGAACCATTGGAAGCCCGCGAGCAAAAAACTCCAACCTCTTAATCTTGCCACTTTGCCCTCACTTGGCTTTCTACTAAGAATGGGCAAAGTGGTAAAAATAAGAGGTTCTCCGAATTGCCCGGGGTCGGGGCATACATACCACAAGGTCATTGTAGAACCATTGGAAGCCCCCGAGCAAAAAACTCCAACCTCTTAATCTTGCCACTTTGCCCTCACTTGGCTTTCAACTAAGGATGGGCAAAGTGGTAAATAAGAGGTGCTCCGAATTGCCCGGGGTCGGGGCATACATACCACAAGGTCATTGTAGAACCATTGGAAGCCCCGAGCAAAAAACTCCAACCTCTTAATCTTGCCACTTTGCCCTCACTTGGCTTTCAACTAAGGATGGGCAAAGTGGTAAAAATAAGAGGTGCTCCGAATTGCCCGGGGTCGGGGCATACATACCACAAGGTCATTGTAGAACCATTGGAAGCCGCGAGCAAAAAACTCCAACCTCTTAATCTTGCCACTTTGCCCTCACTTGGCATTCTACTAAGGATGGGCAAAGTGGTAAAAATAAGAGGTTCTCCGAATTGCCCGGGGTCGGGGCATACATACCACAAGGTCATTGTAGAACCATTGGAAGCCCGCGAGCAAAAAACTCCAACCTCTTAATCTTGCCACTTTGCCCTCACTTGGCTTTCAACTAAGGATGGGCAAAGTGGTAAAAATAAGAGGTGCTCCGAATTGCCCGGGGTCGGGGCATACATACCACAAGGTCATTGTAGAACCATTGGAAGCCCGCGAGCAAAAAACTCCAACCTCTTAATCTTGCCACTTTGCCCTCACTTGGCTTTCAACTAAGGATGGGCAAAGTGGTAAAAATAAGAGGTGCTCCGAATTGCCCGGGTCGGGGCATACATACCACAAGGTCATTGTAGAACCATTGGAAGCCCGCGAGCAAAAAACTCCAACCTCTTAATCTTGCCACTTTGCCCTCACTTGGCTTTCAACTAAGGATGGGCAAAGTGGTAAAAATAAGAGGTGCTCCGAATTGCCCGGGTCGGGGCATACATACCACAAGGTCATTGTAGAACCATTGGAAGCCCGCGAGCAAAAAAACTCCAACCTCTTAATCTTGCCACTTTGCCCTCACTTGGCTTTCAACTAAGGATGGGCAAAGTGGTAAAAATAAGAGGTGCTCCGAATTGCCCGGGGTCGGGGCATACATACCACAAGGTCATTGTAGAACCATTGGAAGCCCGCGAGCAAAAAACTCCAACCTCTTAATCTTGCCACTTTGCCCTCACTTGGCTTTCAACTAAGGATGGGCAAAGTGGTAAAAATAAGAGGTGCTCCGAATTGCCCGGGGTCGGGGCATACATACCACAAGGTCATTGTAGAACCATTGGAAGCCCGCGAGCAAAAAACTCCAACCTCTTAATCTTGCCACTTTGCCCTCACTTGGCTTTACTAAGATGGGCAAAGTGGTAAAAATAAGAGGTGCTCCGAATTGCCCGGGGTCGGGGCATACATACCACAAGGTCATTGTAGAACCATTGGAAGCCCGCGAGCAAAAAACTCCAACCTCTTAATCTTGCCACTTTGCCCTCACTTGGCTTTCAACTAAGGATGGGCAAAGTGGTAAAAATAAGAGGTGCTCCGAATTGCCCGGGTCGGGGCATACATACCACAAGGTCATTGTAGAACCATTGGAAGCCCGCGAGCAAAAAACTCCAACCTCTTAATCTTGCCACTTTGCCCTCACTTGGCTTTCAACTAAGGATGGGCAAAGTGGTAAAAATAAGAGGTGCTCCGAATTGCCCGGGGTCGGGGCATACATACCACAAGGTCATTGTAGAACCATTGGAAGCCCGCGAGCAAAAAACTCCAACCTCTTAATCTTGCCACTTTGCCCTCACTTGGCTTTCAACTAAGGATGGGCAAAGTGGTAAAAATAAGAGGTGCTCCGAATTGCCCGGGTCGGGGCATACATACCACAAGGTCATTGTAGAACCATTGGAAGCCCGCGAGCAAAAAACTCCAACCTCTTAATCTTGCCACTTTGCCCTCACTTGGCTTTCAACTAAGGATGGGCAAAGTGGTAAAAATAAGAGGTGCTCCGAATTGCCCGGGGTCGGGGCATACATACCACAAGGTCATTGTAGAACCATTGGAAGCCCCGAGCAAAAAACTCCAACCTCTTAATCTTGCCACTTTGCCCTCACTTGGCTTTCAACTAAGGATGGGCAAAGTGGTAAAAATAAGAGGTGCTCCGAATTGCCCGGGGTCGGGGCATACATACCACAAGGTCATTGTAGAACCATTGGAAGCCCGCGAGCAAAAAACTCCAACCTCTTAATCTTGCCACTTTGCCCTCACTTGGCTTTCAACTAAGGATGGGCAAAGTGGTAAAAATAAGAGGTGCTCCGAATTGCCCGGGGTCGGGGCATACATACCACAAGGTCATTGTAGAACCATTGGAAGCCCGCGAGCAAAAAACTCCAACCTCTTAATCTTGCCACTTTGCCCTCACTTGGCATTCAACTAAGGATGGGCAAAGTGGTAAAAATAAGAGGTCTCCGAATTGCCCGGGTCGGGGCATACATACCACAAGGTCATTGTAGAACCATTGGAAGCCCGCGAGCAAAAAACTCCAACCTCTTAATCTTGCCACTTTGCCCTCACTTGGCTTTCAACTAAGGATGGGCAAAGTGGTAAAAATAAGAGGTGCTCCGAATTGCCCGGGGTCGGGGCATACATACCACAAGGTCATTGTAGAACCATTGGAAGCCCGCGAGCAAAAAACTCCAACCTCTTAATCTTGCCACTTTGCCCTCACTTGGCTTTCAACTAAGGATGGGCAAAGTGGTAAAAATAAGAGGTGCTCCGAATTGCCCGGGGTCGGGGCATACATACCACAAGGTCATTGTAGAACCATTGGAAGCCCGCGAGCAAAAAACTCCAACCTCTTAATCTTGCCACTTTGCCCTCACTTGGCTTTCAACTAAGGATGGGCAAAGTGGTAAAAATAAGAGGTGCTCCGAATTGCCCGGGGTCGGGGCATACATACCACAAGGTCATTGTAGAACCATTGGAAGCCCGCGAGCAAAAAACTCCAACCTCTTAATCTTGCCACTTTGCCCTCACTTGGCTTTCAACTAAGGATGGGCAAAGTGGTAAAAATAAGAGGTGCTCCGAATTGCCGGGGTCGGGGCATACATACCACAAGGTCATTGTAGAACCATTGGAAGCCCGCGAGCAAAAAACTCCAACCTCTTAATCTTGCCACTTTGCCCTCACTTGGCTTTCAACTAAGGATGGGCAAAGTGGTAAAAATAAGAGGTGCTCCGAATTGCCCGGGGTCGGGGCATACATACCACAAGGTCATTGTAGAACCATTGGAAGCCCGCGAGCAAAAAACTCCAACCTCTTAATCTTGCCACTTTGCCCTCACTTGGCTTTCAACTAAGGATGGGCAAAGTGGTAAAAATAAGAGGTGCTCCGAATTGCCCGGGGTCGGGGCATACATACCACAAGGTCATTGTAGAACCATTGGAAGCCCGCGAGCAAAAAACTCCAACCTCTTAATCTTGCCACTTTGCCCTCACTTGGCTTTCAACTAAGGATGGGCAAAGTGGTAAAAATAAGAGGTGCTCCGAATTGCCCGGGGTCGGGGCATACATACCACAAGGTCATTGTAGAACCATTGGAAGCCCGCGAGCAAAAAACTCCAACCTCTTAATCTTGCCACTTTGCCCTCACTTGGCTTTCAACTAAGGATGGGCAAAGTGGTAAAAATAAGAGGTGCTCCGAATTGCCGGGGTCGGGGCATACATACCACAAGGTCATTGTAGAACCATTGGAAGCCCGCGAGCAAAAAACTCCAACCTCTTAATCTTGCCACTTTGCCCTCACTTGGCTTTCAACTAAGGATGGGCAAAGTGGTAAAAATAAGAGGTGCTCCGAATTGCCCGGGGTCGGGGCATACATACCACAAGGTCATTGTAGAACCATTGGAAGCCGCGAGCAAAAAACTCCAACCTCTTAATCTTGCCACTTTGCCCTCACTTGGCTTTCAACTAAGGATGGGCAAAGTGGTAAAAATAAGAGGTGCTCCGAATTGCCCGGGGTCGGGGCATACATACCACAAGGTCATTGTAGAACCATTGGAAGCCCGCGAGCAAAAAACTCCAACCTCTTAATCTTGCCACTTTGCCCTCACTTGGCTTTCAACTAAGGATGGGCAAAGTGGTAAAAATAAGAGGTGCTCCGAATTGCCCGGGGTCGGGGCATACATACCACAAGGTCATTGTAGAACCATTGGAAGCCCGCGAGCAAAAAACTCCAACCTCTTAATCTTGCCACTTTGCCCTCACTTGGCTTTCAACTAAGGATGGGCAAAGTGGTAAAAATAAGAGGTGCTCCGAATTGCCCGGGGTCGGGGCATACATACCACAAGGTCATTGTAGAACCATTGGAAGCCCGCGAGCAAAAAACTCCAACCTCTTAATCTTGCCACTTTGCCCTCACTTGGCTTTCAACTAAGGATGGGCAAAGTGGTAAAAATAAGAGGTGCTCCGAATTGCCCGGGGTCGGGGCATACATACCACAAGGTCATTGTAGAACCATTGGAAGCCCGCGAGCAAAAAACTCCAACCTCTTAATCTTGCCACTTTGCCCTCACTTGGCTTTCAACTAAGGATGGGCAAAGTGGTAAAAATAAGAGGTGCTCCGAATTGCCCGGGGTCGGGGCATACATACCACAAGGTCATTGTAGAACCATTGGAAGCCCGCGAGCAAAAAACTCCAACCTCTTAATCTTGCCACTTTGCCCTCACTTGGCTTTCAACTAAGGATGGGCAAAGTGGTAAAAATAAGAGGTGCTCCGAATTGCCCGGGGTCGGGGCATACATACCACAAGGTCATTGTAGAACCATTGGAAGCCCGCGAGCAAAAAACTCCAACCTCTTAATCTTGCCACTTTGCCCTCACTTGGCTTTCAACTAAGGATGGGCAAAGTGGTAAAAATAAGAGGTGCTCCGAATTGCCCGGGGTCGGGGCATACATACCACAAGGTCATTGTAGAACCATTGGAAGCCCCGAGCAAAAAACTCCAACCTCTTAATCTTGCCACTTTGCCCTCACTTGGCTTTCAACTAAGGATGGGCAAAGTGGTAAAAATAAGAGGTGCTCCGAATTGCCCGGGGTCGGGGCATACATACCACAAGGTCATTGTAGAACCATTGGAAGCCCGCGAGCAAAAAACTCCAACCTCTTAATCTTGCCACTTTGCCCTCACTTGGCTTTCAACTAAGGATGGGCAAAGTGGTAAAAATAAGAGGTGCTCCGAATTGCCCGGGGTCGGGGCATACATACCACAAGGTCATTGTAGAACCATTGGAAGCCCGCGAGCAAAAAACTCCAACCTCTTAATCTTGCCACTTTGCCCTCACTTGGCTTTCAACTAAGGATGGGCAAAGTGGTAAAAATAAGAGGTGCTCCGAATTGCCCGGGGTCGGGGCATACATACCACAAGGTCATTGTAGAACCATTGGAAGCCCGCGAGCAAAAAACTCCAACCTCTTAATCTTGCCACTTTGCCCTCACTTGGCTTTCAACTAAGGATGGGCAAAGTGGTAAAAATAAGAGGTGCTCCGAATTGCCCGGGGTCGGGGCATACATACCACAAGGTCATTGTAGAACCATTGGAAGCCCGCGAGCAAAAAACTCCAACCTCTTAATCTTGCCACTTTGCCCTCACTTGGCTTTCAACTAAGGATGGGCAAAGTGGTAAAAATAAGAGGTGCTCCGAATTGCCCGGGGTCGGGGCATACATACCACAAGGTCATTGTAGAACCATTGGAAGCCCGCGAGCAAAAAACTCCAACCTCTTAATCTTGCCACTTTGCCCTCACTTGGCTTTCAACTAAGGATGGGCAAAGTGGTAAAAATAAGAGGTGCTCCGAATTGCCCGGGGTCGGGGCATACATACCACAAGGTCATTGTAGAACCATTGGAAGCCCGCGAGCAAAAAACTCCAACCTCTTAATCTTGCCACTTTGCCCTCACTTGGCTTTCAACTAAGGATGGGCAAAGTGGTAAAAATAAGAGGTGCTCCGAATTGCCCGGGGTCGGGGCATACATACCACAAGGTCATTGTAGAACCATTGGAAGCCCGCGAGCAAAAAACTCCAACCTCTTAATCTTGCCACTTTGCCCTCACTTGGCTTTCAACTAAGGATGGGCAAAGTGGTAAAAATAAGAGGTGCTCCGAATTGCCCGGGGTCGGGGCATACATACCACAAGGTCATTGTAGAACCATTGGAAGCCCGCGAGCAAAAAACTCCAACCTCTTAATCTTGCCACTTTGCCCTCACTTGGCTTTCAACTAAGGATGGGCAAAGTGGTAAAAATAAGAGGTGCTCCGAATTGCCCGGGGTCGGGGCATACATACCACAAGGTCATTGTAGAACCATTGGAAGCCCGCGAGCAAAAAACTCCAACCTCTTAATCTTGCCACTTTGCCCTCACTTGGCTTTCAACTAAGGATGGGCAAAGTGGTAAAAATAAGAGGTGCTCCGAATTGCCCGGGGTCGGGGCATACATACCACAAGGTCATTGTAGAACCATTGGAAGCCCGCGAGCAAAAAACTCCAACCTCTTAATCTTGCCACTTTGCCCTCACTTGGCTTTCAACTAAGGATGGGCAAAGTGGTAAAAATAAGAGGTGCTCCGAATTGCCCGGGGTCGGGGCATACATACCACAAGGTCATTGTAGAACCATTGGAAGCCCGCGAGCAAAAAACTCCAACCTCTTAATCTTGCCACTTTGCCCTCACTTGGCTTTCAACTAAGGATGGGCAAAGTGGTAAAAATAAGAGGTGCTCCGAATTGCCCGGGGTCGGGGCATACATACCACAAGGTCATTGTAGAACCATTGGAAGCCCGCGAGCAAAAAACTCCAACCTCTTAATCTTGCCACTTTGCCCTCACTTGGCTTTCAACTAAGGATGGGCAAAGTGGTAAAAATAAGAGGTGCTCCGAATTGCCCGGGGTCGGGGCATACATACCACAAGGTCATTGTAGAACCATTGGAAGCCCGCGAGCAAAAAACTCCAACCTCTTAATCTTGCCACTTTGCCCTCACTTGGCTTTCAACTAAGGATGGGCAAAGTGGTAAAAATAAGAGGTGCTCCGAATTGCCCGGGGTCGGGGCATACATACCACAAGGTCATTGTAGAACCATTGGAAGCCCGCGAGCAAAAAACTCCAACCTCTTAATCTTGCCACTTTGCCCTCACTTGGCTTTCAACTAAGGATGGGCAAAGTGGTAAAAATAAGAGGTGCTCCGAATTGCCCGGGGTCGGGGCATACATACCACAAGGTCATTGTAGAACCATTGGAAGCCCGCGAGCAAAAAACTCCAACCTCTTAATCTTGCCACTTTGCCCTCACTTGGCTTTCAACTAAGGATGGGCAAAGTGGTAAAAATAAGAGGTGCTCCGAATTGCCCGGGGTCGGGGCATACATACCACAAGGTCATTGTAGAACCATTGGAAGCCCGCGAGCAAAAAACTCCAACCTCTTAATCTTGCCACTTTGCCCTCACTTGGCTTTCAACTAAGGATGGGCAAAGTGGTAAAAATAAGAGGTGCTCCGAATTGCCCGGGGTCGGGGCATACATACCACAAGGTCATTGTAGAACCATTGGAAGCCCGCGAGCAAAAAACTCCAACCTCTTAATCTTGCCACTTTGCCCTCACTTGGCTTTCAACTAAGGATGGGCAAAGTGGTAAAAATAAGAGGTGCTCCGAATTGCCCGGGGTCGGGGCATACATACCACAAGGTCATTGTAGAACCATTGGAAGCCCGCGAGCAAAAAACTCCAACCTCTTAATCTTGCCACTTTGCCCTCACTTGGCTTTCAACTAAGGATGGGCAAAGTGGTAAAAATAAGAGGTGCTCCGAATTGCCCGGGGTCGGGGCATACATACCACAAGGTCATTGTAGAACCATTGGAAGCCCGCGAGCAAAAAACTCCAACCTCTTAATCTTGCCACTTTGCCCTCACTTGGCTTTCAACTAAGGATGGGCAAAGTGGTAAAAATAAGAGGTGCTCCGAATTGCCCGGGGTCGGGGCATACATACCACAAGGTCATTGTAGAACCATTGGAAGCCCGCGAGCAAAAAACTCCAACCTCTTAATCTTGCCACTTTGCCCTCACTTGGCTTTCAACTAAGGATGGGCAAAGTGGTAAAAATAAGAGGTGCTCCGAATTGCCGGGGTCGGGGCATACATACCACAAGGTCATTGTAGAACCATTGGAAGCCCGCGAGCAAAAAACTCCAACCTCTTAATCTTGCCACTTTGCCCTCACTTGGCTTTCAACTAAGGATGGGCAAAGTGGTAAAAATAAGAGGTGCTCCGAATTGCCCGGGGTCGGGGCATACATACCACAAGGTCATTGTAGAACCATTGGAAGCCCGCGAGCAAAAAACTCCAACCTCTTAATCTTGCCACTTTGCCCTCACTTGGCTTTCAACTAAGGATGGGCAAAGTGGTAAAAATAAGAGGTGCTCCGAATTGCCCGGGGTCGGGGCATACATACCACAAGGTCATTGTAGAACCATTGGAAGCCCGCGAGCAAAAAACTCCAACCTCTTAATCTTGCCACTTTGCCCTCACTTGGCTTTCAACTAAGGATGGGCAAAGTGGTAAAAATAAGAGGTGCTCCGAATTGCCCGGGGTCGGGGCATACATACCACAAGGTCATTGTAGAACCATTGGAAGCCCGCGAGCAAAAAACTCCAACCTCTTAATCTTGCCACTTTGCCCTCACTTGGCTTTCAACTAAGGATGGGCAAAGTGGTAAAAATAAGAGGTGCTCCGAATTGCCCGGGGTCGGGGCATACATACCACAAGGTCATTGTAGAACCATTGGAAGCCCGCGAGCAAAAAACTCCAACCTCTTAATCTTGCCACTTTGCCCTCACTTGGCTTTCAACTAAGGATGGGCAAAGTGGTAAAAATAAGAGGTGCTCCGAATTGCCCGGGGTCGGGGCATACATACCACAAGGTCATTGTAGAACCATTGGAAGCCCGCGAGCAAAAAACTCCAACCTCTTAATCTTGCCACTTTGCCCTCACTTGGCTTTCAACTAAGGATGGGCAAAGTGGTAAAAATAAGAGGTGCTCCGAATTGCCCGGGGTCGGGGCATACATACCACAAGGTCATTGTAGAACCATTGGAAGCCCGCGAGCAAAAAACTCCAACCTCTTAATCTTGCCACTTTGCCCTCACTTGGCTTTCAACTAAGGATGGGCAAAGTGGTAAAAATAAGAGGTGCTCCGAATTGCCCGGGGTCGGGGCATACATACCACAAGGTCATTGTAGAACCATTGGAAGCCCGCGAGCAAAAAACTCCAACCTCTTAATCTTGCCACTTTGCCCTCACTTGGCTTTCAACTAAGGATGGGCAAAGTGGTAAAAATAAGAGGTGCTCCGAATTGCCCGGGGTCGGGGCATACATACCACAAGGTCATTGTAGAACCATTGGAAGCCCGCGAGCAAAAAACTCCAACCTCTTAATCTTGCCACTTTGCCCTCACTTGGCTTTCAACTAAGGATGGGCAAAGTGGTAAAAATAAGAGGTGCTCCGAATTGCCCGGGGTCGGGGCATACATACCACAAGGTCATTGTAGAACCATTGGAAGCCCGCGAGCAAAAAACTCCAACCTCTTAATCTTGCCACTTTGCCCTCACTTGGCTTTCAACTAAGGATGGGCAAAGTGGTAAAAATAAGAGGTGCTCCGAATTGCCCGGGGTCGGGGCATACATACCACAAGGTCATTGTAGAACCATTGGAAGCCCGCGAGCAAAAAACTCCAACCTCTTAATCTTGCCACTTTGCCCTCACTTGGCTTTCAACTAAGGATGGGCAAAGTGGTAAAAATAAGAGGTGCTCCGAATTGCCCGGGGTCGGGGCATACATACCACAAGGTCATTGTAGAACCATTGGAAGCCCGCGAGCAAAAAACTCCAACCTCTTAATCTTGCCACTTTGCCCTCACTTGGCTTTCAACTAAGGATGGGCAAAGTGGTAAAAATAAGAGGTGCTCCGAATTGCCCGGGGTCGGGGCATACATACCACAAGGTCATTGTAGAACCATTGGAAGCCCGCGAGCAAAAAACTCCAACCTCTTAATCTTGCCACTTTGCCCTCACTTGGCTTTCAACTAAGGATGGGCAAAGTGGTAAAAATAAGAGGTGCTCCGAATTGCCCGGGGTCGGGGCATACATACCACAAGGTCATTGTAGAACCATTGGAAGCCCGCGAGCAAAAAACTCCAACCTCTTAATCTTGCCACTTTGCCCTCACTTGGCTTTCAACTAAGGATGGGCAAAGTGGTAAAAATAAGAGGTGCTCCGAATTGCCCGGGGTCGGGGCATACATACCACAAGGTCATTGTAGAACCATTGGAAGCCCGCGAGCAAAAAACTCCAACCTCTTAATCTTGCCACTTTGCCCTCACTTGGCTTTCAACTAAGGATGGGCAAAGTGGTAAAAATAAGAGGTGCTCCGAATTGCCCGGGGTCGGGGCATACATACCACAAGGTCATTGTAGAACCATTGGAAGCCCGCGAGCAAAAAACTCCAACCTCTTAATCTTGCCACTTTGCCCTCACTTGGCTTTCAACTAAGGATGGGCAAAGTGGTAAAAATAAGAGGTGCTCCGAATTGCCCGGGGTCGGGGCATACATACCACAAGGTCATTGTAGAACCATTGGAAGCCCGCGAGCAAAAAACTCCAACCTCTTAATCTTGCCACTTTGCCCTCACTTGGCTTTCAACTAAGGATGGGCAAAGTGGTAAAAATAAGAGGTGCTCCGAATTGCCCGGGGTCGGGGCATACATACCACAAGGTCATTGTAGAACCATTGGAAGCCCGCGAGCAAAAAACTCCAACCTCTTAATCTTGCCACTTTGCCCTCACTTGGCTTTCAACTAAGGATGGGCAAAGTGGTAAAAATAAGAGGTGCTCCGAATTGCCCGGGGTCGGGGCATACATACCACAAGGTCATTGTAGAACCATTGGAAGCCCGCGAGCAAAAAACTCCAACCTCTTAATCTTGCCACTTTGCCCTCACTTGGCTTTCAACTAAGGATGGGCAAAGTGGTAAAAATAAGAGGTGCTCCGAATTGCCCGGGGTCGGGGCATACATACCACAAGGTCATTGTAGAACCATTGGAAGCCCGCGAGCAAAAAACTCCAACCTCTTAATCTTGCCACTTTGCCCTCACTTGGCTTTCAACTAAGGATGGGCAAAGTGGTAAAAATAAGAGGTGCTCCGAATTGCCCGGGTCGGGGCATACATACCACAAGGTCATTGTAGAACCATTGGAAGCCCGCGAGCAAAAAACTCCAACCTCTTAATCTTGCCACTTTGCCCTCACTTGGCTTTCAACTAAGGATGGGCAAAGTGGTAAAAATAAGAGGTGCTCCGAATTGCCCGGGGTCGGGGCATACATACCACAAGGTCATTGTAGAACCATTGGAAGCCCGCGAGCAAAAAACTCCAACCTCTTAATCTTGCCACTTTGCCCTCACTTGGCTTTCAACTAAGGATGGGCAAAGTGGTAAAAATAAGAGGTGCTCCGAATTGCCCGGGGTCGGGGCATACATACCACAAGGTCATTGTAGAACCATTGGAAGCCCGCGAGCAAAAAACTCCAACCTCTTAATCTTGCCACTTTGCCCTCACTTGGCTTTCAACTAAGGATGGGCAAAGTGGTAAAAATAAGAGGTGCTCCGAATTGCCCGGGGTCGGGGCATACATACCACAAGGTCATTGTAGAACCATTGGAAGCCCGCGAGCAAAAAACTCCAACCTCTTAATCTTGCCACTTTGCCCTCACTTGGCTTTCAACTAAGGATGGGCAAAGTGGTAAAAATAAGAGGTGCTCCGAATTGCCCGGGGTCGGGGCATACATACCACAAGGTCATTGTAGAACCATTGGAAGCCCGCGAGCAAAAAACTCCAACCTCTTAATCTTGCCACTTTGCCCTCACTTGGCTTTCAACTAAGGATGGGCAAAGTGGTAAAAATAAGAGGTGCTCCGAATTGCCCGGGGTCGGGGCATACATACCACAAGGTCATTGTAGAACCATTGGAAGCCCGCGAGCAAAAAACTCCAACCTCTTAATCTTGCCACTTTGCCCTCACTTGGCTTTCAACTAAGGATGGGCAAAGTGGTAAAAATAAGAGGTGCTCCGAATTGCCCGGGGTCGGGGCATACATACCACAAGGTCATTGTAGAACCATTGGAAGCCCGCGAGCAAAAAACTCCAACCTCTTAATCTTGCCACTTTGCCCTCACTTGGCTTTCAACTAAGGATGGGCAAAGTGGTAAAAATAAGAGGTGCTCCGAATTGCCCGGGGTCGGGGCATACATACCACAAGGTCATTGTAGAACCATTGGAAGCCCGCGAGCAAAAAACTCCAACCTCTTAATCTTGCCACTTTGCCCTCACTTGGCTTTCAACTAAGGATGGGCAAAGTGGTAAAAATAAGAGGTGCTCCGAATTGCCCGGGGTCGGGGCATACATACCACAAGGTCATTGTAGAACCATTGGAAGCCCGCGAGCAAAAAACTCCAACCTCTTAATCTTGCCACTTTGCCCTCACTTGGCTTTCAACTAAGGATGGGCAAAGTGGTAAAAATAAGAGGTGCTCCGAATTGCCCGGGGTCGGGGCATACATACCACAAGGTCATTGTAGAACCATTGGAAGCCCGCGAGCAAAAAACTCCAACCTCTTAATCTTGCCACTTTGCCCTCACTTGGCTTTCAACTAAGGATGGGCAAAGTGGTAAAAATAAGAGGTGCTCCGAATTGCCCGGGGTCGGGGCATACATACCACAAGGTCATTGTAGAACCATTGGAAGCCCGCGAGCAAAAAACTCCAACCTCTTAATCTTGCCACTTTGCCCTCACTTGGCTTTCAACTAAGGATGGGCAAAGTGGTAAAAATAAGAGGTGCTCCGAATTGCCCGGGGTCGGGGCATACATACCACAAGGTCATTGTAGAACCATTGGAAGCCCGCGAGCAAAAAACTCCAACCTCTTAATCTTGCCACTTTGCCCTCACTTGGCTTTCAACTAAGGATGGGCAAAGTGGTAAAAATAAGAGGTGCTCCGAATTGCCCGGGGTCGGGGCATACATACCACAAGGTCATTGTAGAACCATTGGAAGCCCGCGAGCAAAAAACTCCAACCTCTTAATCTTGCCACTTTGCCCTCACTTGGCTTTCAACTAAGGATGGGCAAAGTGGTAAAAATAAGAGGTGCTCCGAATTGCCCGGGGTCGGGGCATACATACCACAAGGTCATTGTAGAACCATTGGAAGCCCGCGAGCAAAAAACTCCAACCTCTTAATCTTGCCACTTTGCCCTCACTTGGCTTTCAACTAAGGATGGGCAAAGTGGTAAAAATAAGAGGTGCTCCGAATTGCCCGGGGTCGGGGCATACATACCACAAGGTCATTGTAGAACCATTGGAAGCCCGCGAGCAAAAAACTCCAACCTCTTAATCTTGCCACTTTGCCCTCACTTGGCTTTCAACTAAGGATGGGCAAAGTGGTAAAAATAAGAGGTGCTCCGAATTGCCCGGGGTCGGGGCATACATACCACAAGGTCATTGTAGAACCATTGGAAGCCCGCGAGCAAAAAACTCCAACCTCTTAATCTTGCCACTTTGCCCTCACTTGGCTTTCAACTAAGGATGGGCAAAGTGGTAAAAATAAGAGGTGCTCCGAATTGCCCGGGGTCGGGGCATACATACCACAAGGTCATTGTAGAACCATTGGAAGCCCGCGAGCAAAAAACTCCAACCTCTTAATCTTGCCACTTTGCCCTCACTTGGCTTTCAACTAAGGATGGGCAAAGTGGTAAAAATAAGAGGTGCTCCGAATTGCCCGGGGTCGGGGCATACATACCACAAGGTCATTGTAGAACCATTGGAAGCCCGCGAGCAAAAAACTCCAACCTCTTAATCTTGCCACTTTGCCCTCACTTGGCTTTCAACTAAGGATGGGCAAAGTGGTAAAAATAAGAGGTGCTCCGAATTGCCCGGGGTCGGGGCATACATACCACAAGGTCATTGTAGAACCATTGGAAGCCCGCGAGCAAAAAACTCCAACCTCTTAATCTTGCCACTTTGCCCTCACTTGGCTTTCAACTAAGGATGGGCAAAGTGGTAAAAATAAGAGGTGCTCCGAATTGCCCGGGGTCGGGGCATACATACCACAAGGTCATTGTAGAACCATTGGAAGCCCGCGAGCAAAAAACTCCAACCTCTTAATCTTGCCACTTTGCCCTCACTTGGCTTTCAACTAAGGATGGGCAAAGTGGTAAAAATAAGAGGTGCTCCGAATTGCCCGGGGTCGGGGCATACATACCACAAGGTCATTGTAGAACCATTGGAAGCCCGCGAGCAAAAAACTCCAACCTCTTAATCTTGCCACTTTGCCCTCACTTGGCTTTCAACTAAGGATGGGCAAAGTGGTAAAAATAAGAGGTGCTCCGAATTGCCCGGGGTCGGGGCATACATACCACAAGGTCATTGTAGAACCATTGGAAGCCCGCGAGCAAAAAACTCCAACCTCTTAATCTTGCCACTTTGCCCTCACTTGGCTTTCAACTAAGGATGGGCAAAGTGGTAAAAATAAGAGGTGCTCCGAATTGCCCGGGGTCGGGGCATACATACCACAAGGTCATTGTAGAACCATTGGAAGCCCGCGAGCAAAAAACTCCAACCTCTTAATCTTGCCACTTTGCCCTCACTTGGCTTTCAACTAAGGATGGGCAAAGTGGTAAAAATAAGAGGTGCTCCGAATTGCCCGGGGTCGGGGCATACATACCACAAGGTCATTGTAGAACCATTGGAAGCCCGCGAGCAAAAAACTCCAACCTCTTAATCTTGCCACTTTGCCCTCACTTGGCTTTCAACTAAGGATGGGCAAAGTGGTAAAAATAAGAGGTGCTCCGAATTGCCCGGGGTCGGGGCATACATACCACAAGGTCATTGTAGAACCATTGGAAGCCCGCGAGCAAAAAACTCCAACCTCTTAATCTTGCCACTTTGCCCTCACTTGGCTTTCAACTAAGGATGGGCAAAGTGGTAAAAATAAGAGGTGCTCCGAATTGCCCGGGGTCGGGGCATACATACCACAAGGTCATTGTAGAACCATTGGAAGCCCGCGAGCAAAAAACTCCAACCTCTTAATCTTGCCACTTTGCCCTCACTTGGCTTTCAACTAAGGATGGGCAAAGTGGTAAAAATAAGAGGTGCTCCGAATTGCCCGGGGTCGGGGCATACATACCACAAGGTCATTGTAGAACCATTGGAAGCCCGCGAGCAAAAAACTCCAACCTCTTAATCTTGCCACTTTGCCCTCACTTGGCTTTCAACTAAGGATGGGCAAAGTGGTAAAAATAAGAGGTGCTCCGAATTGCCCGGGGTCGGGGCATACATACCACAAGGTCATTGTAGAACCATTGGAAGCCCGCGAGCAAAAAACTCCAACCTCTTAATCTTGCCACTTTGCCCTCACTTGGCTTTCAACTAAGGATGGGCAAAGTGGTAAAAATAAGAGGTGCTCCGAATTGCCCGGGGTCGGGGCATACATACCACAAGGTCATTGTAGAACCATTGGAAGCCCGCGAGCAAAAAACTCCAACCTCTTAATCTTGCCACTTTGCCCTCACTTGGCTTTCAACTAAGGATGGGCAAAGTGGTAAAAATAAGAGGTGCTCCGAATTGCCCGGGGTCGGGGCATACATACCACAAGGTCATTGTAGAACCATTGGAAGCCCGCGAGCAAAAAACTCCAACCTCTTAATCTTGCCACTTTGCCCTCACTTGGCTTTCAACTAAGGATGGGCAAAGTGGTAAAAATAAGAGGTGCTCCGAATTGCCCGGGGTCGGGGCATACATACCACAAGGTCATTGTAGAACCATTGGAAGCCCGCGAGCAAAAAACTCCAACCTCTTAATCTTGCCACTTTGCCCTCACTTGGCTTTCAACTAAGGATGGGCAAAGTGGTAAAAATAAGAGGTGCTCCGAATTGCCCGGGGTCGGGGCATACATACCACAAGGTCATTGTAGAACCATTGGAAGCCCGCGAGCAAAAAACTCCAACCTCTTAATCTTGCCACTTTGCCCTCACTTGGCTTTCAACTAAGGATGGGCAAAGTGGTAAAAATAAGAGGTGCTCCGAATTGCCCGGGGTCGGGGCATACATACCACAAGGTCATTGTAGAACCATTGGAAGCCCGCGAGCAAAAAACTCCAACCTCTTAATCTTGCCACTTTGCCCTCACTTGGCTTTCAACTAAGGATGGGCAAAGTGGTAAAAATAAGAGGTGCTCCGAATTGCCCGGGGTCGGGGCATACATACCACAAGGTCATTGTAGAACCATTGGAAGCCCGCGAGCAAAAAACTCCAACCTCTTAATCTTGCCACTTTGCCCTCACTTGGCTTTCAACTAAGGATGGGCAAAGTGGTAAAAATAAGAGGTGCTCCGAATTGCCCGGGGTCGGGGCATACATACCACAAGGTCATTGTAGAACCATTGGAAGCCCGCGAGCAAAAAACTCCAACCTCTTAATCTTGCCACTTTGCCCTCACTTGGCTTTCAACTAAGGATGGGCAAAGTGGTAAAAATAAGAGGTGCTCCGAATTGCCCGGGGTCGGGGCATACATACCACAAGGTCATTGTAGAACCATTGGAAGCCCGCGAGCAAAAAACTCCAACCTCTTAATCTTGCCACTTTGCCCTCACTTGGCTTTCAACTAAGGATGGGCAAAGTGGTAAAAATAAGAGGTGCTCCGAATTGCCCGGGGTCGGGGCATACATACCACAAGGTCATTGTAGAACCATTGGAAGCCCGCGAGCAAAAAACTCCAACCTCTTAATCTTGCCACTTTGCCCTCACTTGGCTTTCAACTAAGGATGGGCAAAGTGGTAAAAATAAGAGGTGCTCCGAATTGCCCGGGGTCGGGGCATACATACCACAAGGTCATTGTAGAACCATTGGAAGCCCGCGAGCAAAAAACTCCAACCTCTTAATCTTGCCACTTTGCCCTCACTTGGCTTTCAACTAAGGATGGGCAAAGTGGTAAAAATAAGAGGTGCTCCGAATTGCCCGGGGTCGGGGCATACATACCACAAGGTCATTGTAGAACCATTGGAAGCCCGCGAGCAAAAAACTCCAACCTCTTAATCTTGCCACTTTGCCCTCACTTGGCTTTCAACTAAGGATGGGCAAAGTGGTAAAAATAAGAGGTGCTCCGAATTGCCCGGGGTCGGGGCATACATACCACAAGGTCATTGTAGAACCATTGGAAGCCCGCGAGCAAAAAACTCCAACCTCTTAATCTTGCCACTTTGCCCTCACTTGGCTTTCAACTAAGGATGGGCAAAGTGGTAAAAATAAGAGGTGCTCCGAATTGCCCGGGGTCGGGGCATACATACCACAAGGTCATTGTAGAACCATTGGAAGCCCGCGAGCAAAAAACTCCAACCTCTTAATCTTGCCACTTTGCCCTCACTTGGCTTTCAACTAAGGATGGGCAAAGTGGTAAAAATAAGAGGTGCTCCGAATTGCCCGGGGTCGGGGCATACATACCACAAGGTCATTGTAGAACCATTGGAAGCCCGCGAGCAAAAAACTCCAACCTCTTAATCTTGCCACTTTGCCCTCACTTGGCTTTCAACTAAGGATGGGCAAAGTGGTAAAAATAAGAGGTGCTCCGAATTGCCCGGGGTCGGGGCATACATACCACAAGGTCATTGTAGAACCATTGGAAGCCCGCGAGCAAAAAACTCCAACCTCTTAATCTTGCCACTTTGCCCTCACTTGGCTTTCAACTAAGGATGGGCAAAGTGGTAAAAATAAGAGGTGCTCCGAATTGCCCGGGGTCGGGGCATACATACCACAAGGTCATTGTAGAACCATTGGAAGCCCGCGAGCAAAAAACTCCAACCTCTTAATCTTGCCACTTTGCCCTCACTTGGCTTTCAACTAAGGATGGGCAAAGTGGTAAAAATAAGAGGTGCTCCGAATTGCCCGGGGTCGGGGCATACATACCACAAGGTCATTGTAGAACCATTGGAAGCCCGCGAGCAAAAAACTCCAACCTCTTAATCTTGCCACTTTGCCCTCACTTGGCTTTCAACTAAGGATGGGCAAAGTGGTAAAAATAAGAGGTGCTCCGAATTGCCCGGGGTCGGGGCATACATACCACAAGGTCATTGTAGAACCATTGGAAGCCCGCGAGCAAAAAACTCCAACCTCTTAATCTTGCCACTTTGCCCTCACTTGGCTTTCAACTAAGGATGGGCAAAGTGGTAAAAATAAGAGGTGCTCCGAATTGCCCGGGGTCGGGGCATACATACCACAAGGTCATTGTAGAACCATTGGAAGCCCGCGAGCAAAAAACTCCAACCTCTTAATCTTGCCACTTTGCCCTCACTTGGCTTTCAACTAAGGATGGGCAAAGTGGTAAAAATAAGAGGTGCTCCGAATTGCCCGGGGTCGGGGCATACATACCACAAGGTCATTGTAGAACCATTGGAAGCCCGCGAGCAAAAAACTCCAACCTCTTAATCTTGCCACTTTGCCCTCACTTGGCTTTCAACTAAGGATGGGCAAAGTGGTAAAAATAAGAGGTGCTCCGAATTGCCCGGGGTCGGGGCATACATACCACAAGGTCATTGTAGAACCATTGGAAGCCCGCGAGCAAAAAACTCCAACCTCTTAATCTTGCCACTTTGCCCTCACTTGGCTTTCAACTAAGGATGGGCAAAGTGGTAAAAATAAGAGGTGCTCCGAATTGCCCGGGGTCGGGGCATACATACCACAAGGTCATTGTAGAACCATTGGAAGCCCGCGAGCAAAAAACTCCAACCTCTTAATCTTGCCACTTTGCCCTCACTTGGCTTTCAACTAAGGATGGGCAAAGTGGTAAAAATAAGAGGTGCTCCGAATTGCCCGGGGTCGGGGCATACATACCACAAGGTCATTGTAGAACCATTGGAAGCCCGCGAGCAAAAAACTCCAACCTCTTAATCTTGCCACTTTGCCCTCACTTGGCTTTCAACTAAGGATGGGCAAAGTGGTAAAAATAAGAGGTGCTCCGAATTGCCCGGGGTCGGGGCATACATACCACAAGGTCATTGTAGAACCATTGGAAGCCCGCGAGCAAAAAACTCCAACCTCTTAATCTTGCCACTTTGCCCTCACTTGGCTTTCAACTAAGGATGGGCAAAGTGGTAAAAATAAGAGGTGCTCCGAATTGCCCGGGGTCGGGGCATACATACCACAAGGTCATTGTAGAACCATTGGAAGCCCGCGAGCAAAAAACTCCAACCTCTTAATCTTGCCACTTTGCCCTCACTTGGCTTTCAACTAAGGATGGGCAAAGTGGTAAAAATAAGAGGTGCTCCGAATTGCCCGGGGTCGGGGCATACATACCACAAGGTCATTGTAGAACCATTGGAAGCCCGCGAGCAAAAAACTCCAACCTCTTAATCTTGCCACTTTGCCCTCACTTGGCTTTCAACTAAGGATGGGCAAAGTGGTAAAAATAAGAGGTGCTCCGAATTGCCCGGGGTCGGGGCATACATACCACAAGGTCATTGTAGAACCATTGGAAGCCCGCGAGCAAAAAACTCCAACCTCTTAATCTTGCCACTTTGCCCTCACTTGGCTTTCAACTAAGGATGGGCAAAGTGGTAAAAATAAGAGGTGCTCCGAATTGCCCGGGGTCGGGGCATACATACCACAAGGTCATTGTAGAACCATTGGAAGCCCGCGAGCAAAAAACTCCAACCTCTTAATCTTGCCACTTTGCCCTCACTTGGCTTTCAACTAAGGATGGGCAAAGTGGTAAAAATAAGAGGTGCTCCGAATTGCCCGGGGTCGGGGCATACATACCACAAGGTCATTGTAGAACCATTGGAAGCCCGCGAGCAAAAAACTCCAACCTCTTAATCTTGCCACTTTGCCCTCACTTGGCTTTCAACTAAGGATGGGCAAAGTGGTAAAAATAAGAGGTGCTCCGAATTGCCCGGGGTCGGGGCATACATACCACAAGGTCATTGTAGAACCATTGGAAGCCCGCGAGCAAAAAACTCCAACCTCTTAATCTTGCCACTTTGCCCTCACTTGGCTTTCAACTAAGGATGGGCAAAGTGGTAAAAATAAGAGGTGCTCCGAATTGCCCGGGGTCGGGGCATACATACCACAAGGTCATTGTAGAACCATTGGAAGCCCGCGAGCAAAAAACTCCAACCTCTTAATCTTGCCACTTTGCCCTCACTTGGCTTTCAACTAAGGATGGGCAAAGTGGTAAAAATAAGAGGTGCTCCGAATTGCCCGGGGTCGGGGCATACATACCACAAGGTCATTGTAGAACCATTGGAAGCCCGCGAGCAAAAAACTCCAACCTCTTAATCTTGCCACTTTGCCCTCACTTGGCTTTCAACTAAGGATGGGCAAAGTGGTAAAAATAAGAGGTGCTCCGAATTGCCCGGGGTCGGGGCATACATACCACAAGGTCATTGTAGAACCATTGGAAGCCCGCGAGCAAAAAACTCCAACCTCTTAATCTTGCCACTTTGCCCTCACTTGGCTTTCAACTAAGGATGGGCAAAGTGGTAAAAATAAGAGGTGCTCCGAATTGCCCGGGGTCGGGGCATACATACCACAAGGTCATTGTAGAACCATTGGAAGCCCGCGAGCAAAAAACTCCAACCTCTTAATCTTGCCACTTTGCCCTCACTTGGCTTTCAACTAAGGATGGGCAAAGTGGTAAAAATAAGAGGTGCTCCGAATTGCCCGGGGTCGGGGCATACATACCACAAGGTCATTGTAGAACCATTGGAAGCCCGCGAGCAAAAAACTCCAACCTCTTAATCTTGCCACTTTGCCCTCACTTGGCTTTCAACTAAGGATGGGCAAAGTGGTAAAAATAAGAGGTGCTCCGAATTGCCCGGGGTCGGGGCATACATACCACAAGGTCATTGTAGAACCATTGGAAGCCCGCGAGCAAAAAACTCCAACCTCTTAATCTTGCCACTTTGCCCTCACTTGGCTTTCAACTAAGGATGGGCAAAGTGGTAAAAATAAGAGGTGCTCCGAATTGCCCGGGGTCGGGGCATACATACCACAAGGTCATTGTAGAACCATTGGAAGCCCGCGAGCAAAAAACTCCAACCTCTTAATCTTGCCACTTTGCCCTCACTTGGCTTTCAACTAAGGATGGGCAAAGTGGTAAAAATAAGAGGTGCTCCGAATTGCCCGGGGTCGGGGCATACATACCACAAGGTCATTGTAGAACCATTGGAAGCCCGCGAGCAAAAAACTCCAACCTCTTAATCTTGCCACTTTGCCCTCACTTGGCTTTCAACTAAGGATGGGCAAAGTGGTAAAAATAAGAGGTGCTCCGAATTGCCCGGGGTCGGGGCATACATACCACAAGGTCATTGTAGAACCATTGGAAGCCCGCGAGCAAAAAACTCCAACCTCTTAATCTTGCCACTTTGCCCTCACTTGGCTTTCAACTAAGGATGGGCAAAGTGGTAAAAATAAGAGGTGCTCCGAATTGCCCGGGGTCGGGGCATACATACCACAAGGTCATTGTAGAACCATTGGAAGCCCGCGAGCAAAAAACTCCAACCTCTTAATCTTGCCACTTTGCCCTCACTTGGCTTTCAACTAAGGATGGGCAAAGTGGTAAAAATAAGAGGTGCTCCGAATTGCCCGGGGTCGGGGCATACATACCACAAGGTCATTGTAGAACCATTGGAAGCCCGCGAGCAAAAAACTCCAACCTCTTAATCTTGCCACTTTGCCCTCACTTGGCTTTCAACTAAGGATGGGCAAAGTGGTAAAAATAAGAGGTGCTCCGAATTGCCCGGGGTCGGGGCATACATACCACAAGGTCATTGTAGAACCATTGGAAGCCCGCGAGCAAAAAACTCCAACCTCTTAATCTTGCCACTTTGCCCTCACTTGGCTTTCAACTAAGGATGGGCAAAGTGGTAAAAATAAGAGGTGCTCCGAATTGCCCGGGGTCGGGGCATACATACCACAAGGTCATTGTAGAACCATTGGAAGCCCGCGAGCAAAAAACTCCAACCTCTTAATCTTGCCACTTTGCCCTCACTTGGCTTTCAACTAAGGATGGGCAAAGTGGTAAAAATAAGAGGTGCTCCGAATTGCCCGGGGTCGGGGCATACATACCACAAGGTCATTGTAGAACCATTGGAAGCCCGCGAGCAAAAAACTCCAACCTCTTAATCTTGCCACTTTGCCCTCACTTGGCTTTCAACTAAGGATGGGCAAAGTGGTAAAAATAAGAGGTGCTCCGAATTGCCCGGGGTCGGGGCATACATACCACAAGGTCATTGTAGAACCATTGGAAGCCCGCGAGCAAAAAACTCCAACCTCTTAATCTTGCCACTTTGCCCTCACTTGGCTTTCAACTAAGGATGGGCAAAGTGGTAAAAATAAGAGGTGCTCCGAATTGCCCGGGGTCGGGGCATACATACCACAAGGTCATTGTAGAACCATTGGAAGCCCGCGAGCAAAAAACTCCAACCTCTTAATCTTGCCACTTTGCCCTCACTTGGCTTTCAACTAAGGATGGGCAAAGTGGTAAAAATAAGAGGTGCTCCGAATTGCCCGGGGTCGGGGCATACATACCACAAGGTCATTGTAGAACCATTGGAAGCCCGCGAGCAAAAAACTCCAACCTCTTAATCTTGCCACTTTGCCCTCACTTGGCTTTCAACTAAGGATGGGCAAAGTGGTAAAAATAAGAGGTGCTCCGAATTGCCCGGGGTCGGGGCATACATACCACAAGGTCATTGTAGAACCATTGGAAGCCCGCGAGCAAAAAACTCCAACCTCTTAATCTTGCCACTTTGCCCTCACTTGGCTTTCAACTAAGGATGGGCAAAGTGGTAAAAATAAGAGGTGCTCCGAATTGCCCGGGGTCGGGGCATACATACCACAAGGTCATTGTAGAACCATTGGAAGCCCGCGAGCAAAAAACTCCAACCTCTTAATCTTGCCACTTTGCCCTCACTTGGCTTTCAACTAAGGATGGGCAAAGTGGTAAAAATAAGAGGTGCTCCGAATTGCCCGGGGTCGGGGCATACATACCACAAGGTCATTGTAGAACCATTGGAAGCCCGCGAGCAAAAAACTCCAACCTCTTAATCTTGCCACTTTGCCCTCACTTGGCTTTCAACTAAGGATGGGCAAAGTGGTAAAAATAAGAGGTGCTCCGAATTGCCCGGGGTCGGGGCATACATACCACAAGGTCATTGTAGAACCATTGGAAGCCCGCGAGCAAAAAACTCCAACCTCTTAATCTTGCCACTTTGCCCTCACTTGGCTTTCAACTAAGGATGGGCAAAGTGGTAAAAATAAGAGGTGCTCCGAATTGCCCGGGGTCGGGGCATACATACCACAAGGTCATTGTAGAACCATTGGAAGCCCGCGAGCAAAAAACTCCAACCTCTTAATCTTGCCACTTTGCCCTCACTTGGCTTTCAACTAAGGATGGGCAAAGTGGTAAAAATAAGAGGTGCTCCGAATTGCCCGGGGTCGGGGCATACATACCACAAGGTCATTGTAGAACCATTGGAAGCCCGCGAGCAAAAAACTCCAACCTCTTAATCTTGCCACTTTGCCCTCACTTGGCTTTCAACTAAGGATGGGCAAAGTGGTAAAAATAAGAGGTGCTCCGAATTGCCCGGGGTCGGGGCATACATACCACAAGGTCATTGTAGAACCATTGGAAGCCCGCGAGCAAAAAACTCCAACCTCTTAATCTTGCCACTTTGCCCTCACTTGGCTTTCAACTAAGGATGGGCAAAGTGGTAAAAATAAGAGGTGCTCCGAATTGCCCGGGGTCGGGGCATACATACCACAAGGTCATTGTAGAACCATTGGAAGCCCGCGAGCAAAAAACTCCAACCTCTTAATCTTGCCACTTTGCCCTCACTTGGCTTTCAACTAAGGATGGGCAAAGTGGTAAAAATAAGAGGTGCTCCGAATTGCCCGGGGTCGGGGCATACATACCACAAGGTCATTGTAGAACCATTGGAAGCCCGCGAGCAAAAAACTCCAACCTCTTAATCTTGCCACTTTGCCCTCACTTGGCTTTCAACTAAGGATGGGCAAAGTGGTAAAAATAAGAGGTGCTCCGAATTGCCCGGGGTCGGGGCATACATACCACAAGGTCATTGTAGAACCATTGGAAGCCCGCGAGCAAAAAACTCCAACCTCTTAATCTTGCCACTTTGCCCTCACTTGGCTTTCAACTAAGGATGGGCAAAGTGGTAAAAATAAGAGGTGCTCCGAATTGCCCGGGGTCGGGGCATACATACCACAAGGTCATTGTAGAACCATTGGAAGCCCGCGAGCAAAAAACTCCAACCTCTTAATCTTGCCACTTTGCCCTCACTTGGCTTTCAACTAAGGATGGGCAAAGTGGTAAAAATAAGAGGTGCTCCGAATTGCCCGGGGTCGGGGCATACATACCACAAGGTCATTGTAGAACCATTGGAAGCCCGCGAGCAAAAAACTCCAACCTCTTAATCTTGCCACTTTGCCCTCACTTGGCTTTCAACTAAGGATGGGCAAAGTGGTAAAAATAAGAGGTGCTCCGAATTGCCCGGGGTCGGGGCATACATACCACAAGGTCATTGTAGAACCATTGGAAGCCCGCGAGCAAAAAACTCCAACCTCTTAATCTTGCCACTTTGCCCTCACTTGGCTTTCAACTAAGGATGGGCAAAGTGGTAAAAATAAGAGGTGCTCCGAATTGCCCGGGGTCGGGGCATACATACCACAAGGTCATTGTAGAACCATTGGAAGCCCGCGAGCAAAAAACTCCAACCTCTTAATCTTGCCACTTTGCCCTCACTTGGCTTTCAACTAAGGATGGGCAAAGTGGTAAAAATAAGAGGTGCTCCGAATTGCCCGGGGTCGGGGCATACATACCACAAGGTCATTGTAGAACCATTGGAAGCCCGCGAGCAAAAAACTCCAACCTCTTAATCTTGCCACTTTGCCCTCACTTGGCTTTCAACTAAGGATGGGCAAAGTGGTAAAAATAAGAGGTGCTCCGAATTGCCCGGGGTCGGGGCATACATACCACAAGGTCATTGTAGAACCATTGGAAGCCCGCGAGCAAAAAACTCCAACCTCTTAATCTTGCCACTTTGCCCTCACTTGGCTTTCAACTAAGGATGGGCAAAGTGGTAAAAATAAGAGGTGCTCCGAATTGCCCGGGGTCGGGGCATACATACCACAAGGTCATTGTAGAACCATTGGAAGCCCGCGAGCAAAAAACTCCAACCTCTTAATCTTGCCACTTTGCCCTCACTTGGCTTTCAACTAAGGATGGGCAAAGTGGTAAAAATAAGAGGTGCTCCGAATTGCCCGGGGTCGGGGCATACATACCACAAGGTCATTGTAGAACCATTGGAAGCCCGCGAGCAAAAAACTCCAACCTCTTAATCTTGCCACTTTGCCCTCACTTGGCTTTCAACTAAGGATGGGCAAAGTGGTAAAAATAAGAGGTGCTCCGAATTGCCCGGGGTCGGGGCATACATACCACAAGGTCATTGTAGAACCATTGGAAGCCCGCGAGCAAAAAACTCCAACCTCTTAATCTTGCCACTTTGCCCTCACTTGGCTTTCAACTAAGGATGGGCAAAGTGGTAAAAATAAGAGGTGCTCCGAATTGCCCGGGGTCGGGGCATACATACCACAAGGTCATTGTAGAACCATTGGAAGCCCGCGAGCAAAAAACTCCAACCTCTTAATCTTGCCACTTTGCCCTCACTTGGCTTTCAACTAAGGATGGGCAAAGTGGTAAAAATAAGAGGTGCTCCGAATTGCCCGGGGTCGGGGCATACATACCACAAGGTCATTGTAGAACCATTGGAAGCCCGCGAGCAAAAAACTCCAACCTCTTAATCTTGCCACTTTGCCCTCACTTGGCTTTCAACTAAGGATGGGCAAAGTGGTAAAAATAAGAGGTGCTCCGAATTGCCCGGGGTCGGGGCATACATACCACAAGGTCATTGTAGAACCATTGGAAGCCCGCGAGCAAAAAACTCCAACCTCTTAATCTTGCCACTTTGCCCTCACTTGGCTTTCAACTAAGGATGGGCAAAGTGGTAAAAATAAGAGGTGCTCCGAATTGCCCGGGGTCGGGGCATACATACCACAAGGTCATTGTAGAACCATTGGAAGCCCGCGAGCAAAAAACTCCAACCTCTTAATCTTGCCACTTTGCCCTCACTTGGCTTTCAACTAAGGATGGGCAAAGTGGTAAAAATAAGAGGTGCTCCGAATTGCCCGGGGTCGGGGCATACATACCACAAGGTCATTGTAGAACCATTGGAAGCCCGCGAGCAAAAAACTCCAACCTCTTAATCTTGCCACTTTGCCCTCACTTGGCTTTCAACTAAGGATGGGCAAAGTGGTAAAAATAAGAGGTGCTCCGAATTGCCCGGGGTCGGGGCATACATACCACAAGGTCATTGTAGAACCATTGGAAGCCCGCGAGCAAAAAACTCCAACCTCTTAATCTTGCCACTTTGCCCTCACTTGGCTTTCAACTAAGGATGGGCAAAGTGGTAAAAATAAGAGGTGCTCCGAATTGCCCGGGGTCGGGGCATACATACCACAAGGTCATTGTAGAACCATTGGAAGCCCGCGAGCAAAAAACTCCAACCTCTTAATCTTGCCACTTTGCCCTCACTTGGCTTTCAACTAAGGATGGGCAAAGTGGTAAAAATAAGAGGTGCTCCGAATTGCCCGGGGTCGGGGCATACATACCACAAGGTCATTGTAGAACCATTGGAAGCCCGCGAGCAAAAAACTCCAACCTCTTAATCTTGCCACTTTGCCCTCACTTGGCTTTCAACTAAGGATGGGCAAAGTGGTAAAAATAAGAGGTGCTCCGAATTGCCCGGGGTCGGGGCATACATACCACAAGGTCATTGTAGAACCATTGGAAGCCCGCGAGCAAAAAACTCCAACCTCTTAATCTTGCCACTTTGCCCTCACTTGGCTTTCAACTAAGGATGGGCAAAGTGGTAAAAATAAGAGGTGCTCCGAATTGCCCGGGGTCGGGGCATACATACCACAAGGTCATTGTAGAACCATTGGAAGCCCGCGAGCAAAAAACTCCAACCTCTTAATCTTGCCACTTTGCCCTCACTTGGCTTTCAACTAAGGATGGGCAAAGTGGTAAAAATAAGAGGTGCTCCGAATTGCCCGGGGTCGGGGCATACATACCACAAGGTCATTGTAGAACCATTGGAAGCCCGCGAGCAAAAAACTCCAACCTCTTAATCTTGCCACTTTGCCCTCACTTGGCTTTCAACTAAGGATGGGCAAAGTGGTAAAAATAAGAGGTGCTCCGAATTGCCCGGGGTCGGGGCATACATACCACAAGGTCATTGTAGAACCATTGGAAGCCCGCGAGCAAAAAACTCCAACCTCTTAATCTTGCCACTTTGCCCTCACTTGGCTTTCAACTAAGGATGGGCAAAGTGGTAAAAATAAGAGGTGCTCCGAATTGCCCGGGGTCGGGGCATACATACCACAAGGTCATTGTAGAACCATTGGAAGCCCGCGAGCAAAAAACTCCAACCTCTTAATCTTGCCACTTTGCCCTCACTTGGCTTTCAACTAAGGATGGGCAAAGTGGTAAAAATAAGAGGTGCTCCGAATTGCCCGGGGTCGGGGCATACATACCACAAGGTCATTGTAGAACCATTGGAAGCCCGCGAGCAAAAAACTCCAACCTCTTAATCTTGCCACTTTGCCCTCACTTGGCTTTCAACTAAGGATGGGCAAAGTGGTAAAAATAAGAGGTGCTCCGAATTGCCCGGGGTCGGGGCATACATACCACAAGGTCATTGTAGAACCATTGGAAGCCCGCGAGCAAAAAACTCCAACCTCTTAATCTTGCCACTTTGCCCTCACTTGGCTTTCAACTAAGGATGGGCAAAGTGGTAAAAATAAGAGGTGCTCCGAATTGCCCGGGGTCGGGGCATACATACCACAAGGTCATTGTAGAACCATTGGAAGCCCGCGAGCAAAAAACTCCAACCTCTTAATCTTGCCACTTTGCCCTCACTTGGCTTTCAACTAAGGATGGGCAAAGTGGTAAAAATAAGAGGTGCTCCGAATTGCCCGGGGTCGGGGCATACATACCACAAGGTCATTGTAGAACCATTGGAAGCCCGCGAGCAAAAAACTCCAACCTCTTAATCTTGCCACTTTGCCCTCACTTGGCTTTCAACTAAGGATGGGCAAAGTGGTAAAAATAAGAGGTGCTCCGAATTGCCCGGGGTCGGGGCATACATACCACAAGGTCATTGTAGAACCATTGGAAGCCCGCGAGCAAAAAACTCCAACCTCTTAATCTTGCCACTTTGCCCTCACTTGGCTTTCAACTAAGGATGGGCAAAGTGGTAAAAATAAGAGGTGCTCCGAATTGCCCGGGGTCGGGGCATACATACCACAAGGTCATTGTAGAACCATTGGAAGCCCGCGAGCAAAAAACTCCAACCTCTTAATCTTGCCACTTTGCCCTCACTTGGCTTTCAACTAAGGATGGGCAAAGTGGTAAAAATAAGAGGTGCTCCGAATTGCCCGGGGTCGGGGCATACATACCACAAGGTCATTGTAGAACCATTGGAAGCCCGCGAGCAAAAAACTCCAACCTCTTAATCTTGCCACTTTGCCCTCACTTGGCTTTCAACTAAGGATGGGCAAAGTGGTAAAAATAAGAGGTGCTCCGAATTGCCCGGGGTCGGGGCATACATACCACAAGGTCATTGTAGAACCATTGGAAGCCCGCGAGCAAAAAACTCCAACCTCTTAATCTTGCCACTTTGCCCTCACTTGGCTTTCAACTAAGGATGGGCAAAGTGGTAAAAATAAGAGGTGCTCCGAATTGCCCGGGGTCGGGGCATACATACCACAAGGTCATTGTAGAACCATTGGAAGCCCGCGAGCAAAAAACTCCAACCTCTTAATCTTGCCACTTTGCCCTCACTTGGCTTTCAACTAAGGATGGGCAAAGTGGTAAAAATAAGAGGTGCTCCGAATTGCCCGGGGTCGGGGCATACATACCACAAGGTCATTGTAGAACCATTGGAAGCCCGCGAGCAAAAAACTCCAACCTCTTAATCTTGCCACTTTGCCCTCACTTGGCTTTCAACTAAGGATGGGCAAAGTGGTAAAAATAAGAGGTGCTCCGAATTGCCCGGGGTCGGGGCATACATACCACAAGGTCATTGTAGAACCATTGGAAGCCCGCGAGCAAAAAACTCCAACCTCTTAATCTTGCCACTTTGCCCTCACTTGGCTTTCAACTAAGGATGGGCAAAGTGGTAAAAATAAGAGGTGCTCCGAATTGCCCGGGGTCGGGGCATACATACCACAAGGTCATTGTAGAACCATTGGAAGCCCGCGAGCAAAAAACTCCAACCTCTTAATCTTGCCACTTTGCCCTCACTTGGCTTTCAACTAAGGATGGGCAAAGTGGTAAAAATAAGAGGTGCTCCGAATTGCCCGGGGTCGGGGCATACATACCACAAGGTCATTGTAGAACCATTGGAAGCCCGCGAGCAAAAAACTCCAACCTCTTAATCTTGCCACTTTGCCCTCACTTGGCTTTCAACTAAGGATGGGCAAAGTGGTAAAAATAAGAGGTGCTCCGAATTGCCCGGGGTCGGGGCATACATACCACAAGGTCATTGTAGAACCATTGGAAGCCCGCGAGCAAAAAACTCCAACCTCTTAATCTTGCCACTTTGCCCTCACTTGGCTTTCAACTAAGGATGGGCAAAGTGGTAAAAATAAGAGGTGCTCCGAATTGCCCGGGGTCGGGGCATACATACCACAAGGTCATTGTAGAACCATTGGAAGCCCGCGAGCAAAAAACTCCAACCTCTTAATCTTGCCACTTTGCCCTCACTTGGCTTTCAACTAAGGATGGGCAAAGTGGTAAAAATAAGAGGTGCTCCGAATTGCCCGGGGTCGGGGCATACATACCACAAGGTCATTGTAGAACCATTGGAAGCCCGCGAGCAAAAAACTCCAACCTCTTAATCTTGCCACTTTGCCCTCACTTGGCTTTCAACTAAGGATGGGCAAAGTGGTAAAAATAAGAGGTGCTCCGAATTGCCCGGGGTCGGGGCATACATACCACAAGGTCATTGTAGAACCATTGGAAGCCCGCGAGCAAAAAACTCCAACCTCTTAATCTTGCCACTTTGCCCTCACTTGGCTTTCAACTAAGGATGGGCAAAGTGGTAAAAATAAGAGGTGCTCCGAATTGCCCGGGGTCGGGGCATACATACCACAAGGTCATTGTAGAACCATTGGAAGCCCGCGAGCAAAAAACTCCAACCTCTTAATCTTGCCACTTTGCCCTCACTTGGCTTTCAACTAAGGATGGGCAAAGTGGTAAAAATAAGAGGTGCTCCGAATTGCCCGGGGTCGGGGCATACATACCACAAGGTCATTGTAGAACCATTGGAAGCCCGCGAGCAAAAAACTCCAACCTCTTAATCTTGCCACTTTGCCCTCACTTGGCTTTCAACTAAGGATGGGCAAAGTGGTAAAAATAAGAGGTGCTCCGAATTGCCCGGGGTCGGGGCATACATACCACAAGGTCATTGTAGAACCATTGGAAGCCCGCGAGCAAAAAACTCCAACCTCTTAATCTTGCCACTTTGCCCTCACTTGGCTTTCAACTAAGGATGGGCAAAGTGGTAAAAATAAGAGGTGCTCCGAATTGCCCGGGGTCGGGGCATACATACCACAAGGTCATTGTAGAACCATTGGAAGCCCGCGAGCAAAAAACTCCAACCTCTTAATCTTGCCACTTTGCCCTCACTTGGCTTTCAACTAAGGATGGGCAAAGTGGTAAAAATAAGAGGTGCTCCGAATTGCCCGGGGTCGGGGCATACATACCACAAGGTCATTGTAGAACCATTGGAAGCCCGCGAGCAAAAAACTCCAACCTCTTAATCTTGCCACTTTGCCCTCACTTGGCTTTCAACTAAGGATGGGCAAAGTGGTAAAAATAAGAGGTGCTCCGAATTGCCCGGGGTCGGGGCATACATACCACAAGGTCATTGTAGAACCATTGGAAGCCCGCGAGCAAAAAACTCCAACCTCTTAATCTTGCCACTTTGCCCTCACTTGGCTTTCAACTAAGGATGGGCAAAGTGGTAAAAATAAGAGGTGCTCCGAATTGCCCGGGGTCGGGGCATACATACCACAAGGTCATTGTAGAACCATTGGAAGCCCGCGAGCAAAAAACTCCAACCTCTTAATCTTGCCACTTTGCCCTCACTTGGCTTTCAACTAAGGATGGGCAAAGTGGTAAAAATAAGAGGTGCTCCGAATTGCCCGGGGTCGGGGCATACATACCACAAGGTCATTGTAGAACCATTGGAAGCCCGCGAGCAAAAAACTCCAACCTCTTAATCTTGCCACTTTGCCCTCACTTGGCTTTCAACTAAGGATGGGCAAAGTGGTAAAAATAAGAGGTGCTCCGAATTGCCCGGGGTCGGGGCATACATACCACAAGGTCATTGTAGAACCATTGGAAGCCCGCGAGCAAAAAACTCCAACCTCTTAATCTTGCCACTTTGCCCTCACTTGGCTTTCAACTAAGGATGGGCAAAGTGGTAAAAATAAGAGGTGCTCCGAATTGCCCGGGGTCGGGGCATACATACCACAAGGTCATTGTAGAACCATTGGAAGCCCGCGAGCAAAAAACTCCAACCTCTTAATCTTGCCACTTTGCCCTCACTTGGCTTTCAACTAAGGATGGGCAAAGTGGTAAAAATAAGAGGTGCTCCGAATTGCCCGGGGTCGGGGCATACATACCACAAGGTCATTGTAGAACCATTGGAAGCCCGCGAGCAAAAAACTCCAACCTCTTAATCTTGCCACTTTGCCCTCACTTGGCTTTCAACTAAGGATGGGCAAAGTGGTAAAAATAAGAGGTGCTCCGAATTGCCCGGGGTCGGGGCATACATACCACAAGGTCATTGTAGAACCATTGGAAGCCCGCGAGCAAAAAACTCCAACCTCTTAATCTTGCCACTTTGCCCTCACTTGGCTTTCAACTAAGGATGGGCAAAGTGGTAAAAATAAGAGGTGCTCCGAATTGCCCGGGGTCGGGGCATACATACCACAAGGTCATTGTAGAACCATTGGAAGCCCGCGAGCAAAAAACTCCAACCTCTTAATCTTGCCACTTTGCCCTCACTTGGCTTTCAACTAAGGATGGGCAAAGTGGTAAAAATAAGAGGTGCTCCGAATTGCCCGGGGTCGGGGCATACATACCACAAGGTCATTGTAGAACCATTGGAAGCCCGCGAGCAAAAAACTCCAACCTCTTAATCTTGCCACTTTGCCCTCACTTGGCTTTCAACTAAGGATGGGCAAAGTGGTAAAAATAAGAGGTGCTCCGAATTGCCCGGGGTCGGGGCATACATACCACAAGGTCATTGTAGAACCATTGGAAGCCCGCGAGCAAAAAACTCCAACCTCTTAATCTTGCCACTTTGCCCTCACTTGGCTTTCAACTAAGGATGGGCAAAGTGGTAAAAATAAGAGGTGCTCCGAATTGCCCGGGGTCGGGGCATACATACCACAAGGTCATTGTAGAACCATTGGAAGCCCGCGAGCAAAAAACTCCAACCTCTTAATCTTGCCACTTTGCCCTCACTTGGCTTTCAACTAAGGATGGGCAAAGTGGTAAAAATAAGAGGTGCTCCGAATTGCCCGGGGTCGGGGCATACATACCACAAGGTCATTGTAGAACCATTGGAAGCCCGCGAGCAAAAAACTCCAACCTCTTAATCTTGCCACTTTGCCCTCACTTGGCTTTCAACTAAGGATGGGCAAAGTGGTAAAAATAAGAGGTGCTCCGAATTGCCCGGGGTCGGGGCATACATACCACAAGGTCATTGTAGAACCATTGGAAGCCCGCGAGCAAAAAACTCCAACCTCTTAATCTTGCCACTTTGCCCTCACTTGGCTTTCAACTAAGGATGGGCAAAGTGGTAAAAATAAGAGGTGCTCCGAATTGCCCGGGGTCGGGGCATACATACCACAAGGTCATTGTAGAACCATTGGAAGCCCGCGAGCAAAAAACTCCAACCTCTTAATCTTGCCACTTTGCCCTCACTTGGCTTTCAACTAAGGATGGGCAAAGTGGTAAAAATAAGAGGTGCTCCGAATTGCCCGGGGTCGGGGCATACATACCACAAGGTCATTGTAGAACCATTGGAAGCCCGCGAGCAAAAAACTCCAACCTCTTAATCTTGCCACTTTGCCCTCACTTGGCTTTCAACTAAGGATGGGCAAAGTGGTAAAAATAAGAGGTGCTCCGAATTGCCCGGGGTCGGGGCATACATACCACAAGGTCATTGTAGAACCATTGGAAGCCCGCGAGCAAAAAACTCCAACCTCTTAATCTTGCCACTTTGCCCTCACTTGGCTTTCAACTAAGGATGGGCAAAGTGGTAAAAATAAGAGGTGCTCCGAATTGCCCGGGGTCGGGGCATACATACCACAAGGTCATTGTAGAACCATTGGAAGCCCGCGAGCAAAAAACTCCAACCTCTTAATCTTGCCACTTTGCCCTCACTTGGCTTTCAACTAAGGATGGGCAAAGTGGTAAAAATAAGAGGTGCTCCGAATTGCCGGGGTCGGGGCATACATACCACAAGGTCATTGTAGAACCATTGGAAGCCCGCGAGCAAAAAACTCCAACCTCTTAATCTTGCCACTTTGCCCTCACTTGGCTTTCAACTAAGGATGGGCAAAGTGGTAAAAATAAGAGGTGCTCCGAATTGCCCGGGGTCGGGGCATACATACCACAAGGTCATTGTAGAACCATTGGAAGCCCGCGAGCAAAAAACTCCAACCTCTTAATCTTGCCACTTTGCCCTCACTTGGCTTTACTAAGGATGGGCAAAGTGGTAAAAATAAGAGGTGCTCCGAATTGCCCGGGGTCGGGGCATACATACCACAAGGTCATTGTAGAACCATTGGAAGCCCGCGAGCAAAAAACTCCAACCTCTTAATCTTGCCACTTTGCCCTCACTTGGCTTTCAACTAAGGATGGGCAAAGTGGTAAAAATAAGAGGTGCTCCGAATTGCCCGGGGTCGGGGCATACATACCACAAGGTCATTGTAGAACCATTGGAAGCCCGCGAGCAAAAAACTCCAACCTCTTAATCTTGCCACTTTGCCCTCACTTGGCTTTCAACTAAGGATGGGCAAAGTGGTAAAAATAAGAGGTGCTCCGAATTGCCCGGGGTCGGGGCATACATACCACAAGGTCATTGTAGAACCATTGGAAGCCCGCGAGCAAAAAACTCCAACCTCTTAATCTTGCCACTTTGCCCTCACTTGGCTTTCAACTAAGGATGGGCAAAGTGGTAAAAATAAGAGGTGCTCCGAATTGCCGGGGTCGGGGCATACATACCACAAGGTCATTGTAGAACCATTGGAAGCCCGCGAGCAAAAAACTCCAACCTCTTAATCTTGCCACTTTGCCCTCACTTGGCTTTCAACTAAGGATGGGCAAAGTGGTAAAAATAAGAGGTGCTCCGAATTGCCCGGGGTCGGGGCATACATACCACAAGGTCATTGTAGAACCATTGGAAGCCCGCGAGCAAAAAACTCCAACCTCTTAATCTTGCCACTTTGCCCTCACTTGGCTTTCAACTAAGGATGGGCAAAGTGGTAAAAATAAGAGGTGCTCCGAATTGCCCGGGGTCGGGGCATACATACCACAAGGTCATTGTAGAACCATTGGAAGCCCGCGAGCAAAAAACTCCAACCTCTTAATCTTGCCACTTTGCCCTCACTTGGCTTTCAACTAAGGATGGGCAAAGTGGTAAAAATAAGAGGTGCTCCGAATTGCCCGGGGTCGGGGCATACATACCACAAGGTCATTGTAGAACCATTGGAAGCCCGCGAGCAAAAAACTCCAACCTCTTAATCTTGCCACTTTGCCCTCACTTGGCTTTCAACTAAGGATGGGCAAAGTGGTAAAAATAAGAGGTGCTCCGAATTGCCCGGGGTCGGGGCATACATACCACAAGGTCATTGTAGAACCATTGGAAGCCCGCGAGCAAAAAACTCCAACCTCTTAATCTTGCCACTTTGCCCTCACTTGGCTTTCAACTAAGGATGGGCAAAGTGGTAAAAATAAGAGGTGCTCCGAATTGCCCGGGGTCGGGGCATACATACCACAAGGTCATTGTAGAACCATTGGAAGCCCGCGAGCAAAAAACTCCAACCTCTTAATCTTGCCACTTTGCCCTCACTTGGCTTTCTACTAAGGATGGGCAAAGTGGTAAAAATAAGAGGTGCTCCGAATTGCCCGGGGTCGGGGCATACATACCACAAGGTCATTGTAGAACCATTGGAAGCCCGCGAGCAAAAAACTCCAACCTCTTAATCTTGCCACTTTGCCCTCACTTGGCTTTCAACTAAGGATGGGCAAAGTGGTAAAAATAAGAGGTGCTCCGAATTGCCCGGGGTCGGGGCATACATACCACAAGGTCATTGTAGAACCATTGGAAGCCCGCGAGCAAAAAACTCCAACCTCTTAATCTTGCCACTTTGCCCTCACTTGGCTTTCAACTAAGGATGGGCAAAGTGGTAAAAATAAGAGGTGCTCCGAATTGCCCGGGGTCGGGGCATACATACCACAAGGTCATTGTAGAACCATTGGAAGCCCGCGAGCAAAAAACTCCAACCTCTTAATCTTGCCACTTTGCCCTCACTTGGCTTTCAACTAAGGATGGGCAAAGTGGTAAAAATAAGAGGTGCTCCGAATTGCCCGGGGTCGGGGCATACATACCACAAGGTCATTGTAGAACCATTGGAAGCCCGCGAGCAAAAAACTCCAACCTCTTAATCTTGCCACTTTGCCCTCACTTGGCTTTCAACTAAGGATGGGCAAAGTGGTAAAAATAAGAGGTGCTCCGAATTGCCCGGGGTCGGGGCATACATACCACAAGGTCATTGTAGAACCATTGGAAGCCCGCGAGCAAAAAACTCCAACCTCTTAATCTTGCCACTTTGCCCTCACTTGGCTTTCAACTAAGGATGGGCAAAGTGGTAAAAATAAGAGGTGCTCCGAATTGCCCGGGGTCGGGGCATACATACCACAAGGTCATTGTAGAACCATTGGAAGCCCGCGAGCAAAAAACTCCAACCTCTTAATCTTGCCACTTTGCCCTCACTTGGCTTTCAACTAAGGATGGGCAAAGTGGTAAAAATAAGAGGTGCTCCGAATTGCCCGGGGTCGGGGCATACATACCACAAGGTCATTGTAGAACCATTGGAAGCCCGCGAGCAAAAAACTCCAACCTCTTAATCTTGCCACTTTGCCCTCACTTGGCTTTCAACTAAGGATGGGCAAAGTGGTAAAAATAAGAGGTGCTCCGAATTGCCCGGGGTCGGGGCATACATACCACAAGGTCATTGTAGAACCATTGGAAGCCCGCGAGCAAAAAACTCCAACCTCTTAATCTTGCCACTTTGCCCTCACTTGGCTTTCAACTAAGGATGGGCAAAGTGGTAAAAATAAGAGGTGCTCCGAATTGCCCGGGGTCGGGGCATACATACCACAAGGTCATTGTAGAACCATTGGAAGCCCGCGAGCAAAAAACTCCAACCTCTTAATCTTGCCACTTTGCCCTCACTTGGCTTTCAACTAAGGATGGGCAAAGTGGTAAAAATAAGAGGTGCTCCGAATTGCCCGGGGTCGGGGCATACATACCACAAGGTCATTGTAGAACCATTGGAAGCCCGCGAGCAAAAAACTCCAACCTCTTAATCTTGCCACTTTGCCCTCACTTGGCTTTCAACTAAGGATGGGCAAAGTGGTAAAAATAAGAGGTGCTCCGAATTGCCCGGGGTCGGGGCATACATACCACAAGGTCATTGTAGAACCATTGGAAGCCCGCGAGCAAAAAACTCCAACCTCTTAATCTTGCCACTTTGCCCTCACTTGGCTTTCAACTAAGGATGGGCAAAGTGGTAAAAATAAGAGGTGCTCCGAATTGCCCGGGGTCGGGGCATACAACCACAAGGTCATTGTAGAACCATTGGAAGCCCGCGAAAAAACTCCAACCTCTTAATCTTGCCACTTTGCCCTCACTTGGCATTCTACTAAGGATGGGCAAAGTGGTAAAATAAGAGGTGCTCCGAATTGCCGGGGTCGGGGCATACATACCACAAGGTCATTGTAGAACCATTGGAAGCCCGCGAGCAAAAAACTCCAACCTCTTAATCTTGCCACTTTGCCCTCACTTGGCTTTCAACTAAGGATGGGCAAAGTGGTAAAAATAAGAGGTGCTCCGAATTGCCGGGTCGGGGCATACATACCACAAGGTCATTGTAGAACCATTGGAAGCCCCCGAGCAAAAAACTCCAACCTCTTAATCTTGCCACTTTGCCCTCACTTGGCTTTCAACTAAGGATGGGCAAAGTGGTAAAAATAAGAGGTGCTCCGAATTGCCCGGGGTCGGGGCATACAAACCACAAGGTCATTGTAGAACCATTGGAAGCCCGCGAGCAAAAAACTCCAACCTCTTAATCTTGCCACTTTGCCTCACTTGGCTTTAACTAAAGATGGAGGGCAAAGTGGTAAAAATAAGAGGTGCTCCGAATTCCCGGGTCGGGGTCGGGCATACATACCACAAGGTCATTGTAGAACCATTGGAAGCCCGCGAGCAAAAAACTCCAACCTCTTAATCTTGCCACTTTGCCCTCACTTGGCATTCTACTAAGGATGGGCAAAGTGGTAAAAATAAGAGGTTCTCCGAATTGCCCGGGGTCGGGGCATATACAACCACAAGGTCATTGTAGAACCATTGGAAGCCCATGAGCAAAAAATCCAACCTCTTAATCTTGCCACTTTGCCCTCACTTGGCTTTCAACTAAGGATGGGCAAAGTGGTAAAAATAAGAGGTGCTCGAATTGCCCGTCGGGGCATGGGGCATACATACCACAAGGTCATTGTAGAACCATTGGAAGCCCGCGAGCAAAAAACTCCAACCTCTTAATCTTGCCACTTTGCCTCACTTGGCTTTCAACTAAGGATGGGCAAAGTGGTAAAAATAAGAGGTGCTCCGAATTGCCCGGGTCGGGGCATACAAACACAAGGTCATTGTAGAACCATTGGAAGCCCGCGAGAAAAAACTCCAACCTCTTAATCTTGCCACTTTGCCTCACTTGGCTTTCAACTAAGGATGGGCAAAGTGGTAAAAATAAGAGGTGCTCCGAATTGCCCGGGGTCGGGGCATACATACCACAAGGTCATTGTAGAACCATTGGAAGCCCGCGAGCAAAAAACTCCAACCTCTTAATCTTGCCACTTTGCCCTCACTTGGCTTTCAACTAAGGATGGGCAAAGTGGTAAAAATAAGAGGTGCTCCGAATTGCCCGGGGTCGGGGCATACATACCACAAGGTCATTGTAGAACCATTGGAAGCCCGCGAGCAAAAAACTCAACCTCTTAATCTTGCACTTTGCCCTCACTTGGCTTTCAACTAAGGATGGGCAAAGTGGTAAAAATAAGAGGTGCTCCGAATTGCCCGGGGTCGGGGCATACATACCACAAGGTCATTGTAGAACCATTGGAAGCCCGCGAGCAAAAAACTCCAACCTCTTAATCTTGCCACTTTGCCCTCACTTGGCTTTCAACTAAGGATGGGAAAGTGGTAAAAATAAGAGCAGCTCCGAATTGCCCGGGGTCGGGGCATACATACCACAAGGTCATTGTAGAACCATTGGAAGCCCGCGAGCAAAAACTCCAACCTCTTAATCTTGCCACTTTGCCTCACTTGGCTTTCAACTAAGGAGGGCAAAGTGGTAAAAATAAGAGGTGCTCCGAATTGCCCGGGGTCGGGCATACATACCACAAGGTCATTGTAGAACCATTGGAAGCCCGCGAGCAAAAAACTCCAACCTCTTAATCTTGCCACTTTGCCCTCACTTGGCTTTCAACTAAGGATGGGCAAAGTGGTAAAATAAGAGGTCTCGAATTGCCCGGGGTCGGGGCATACAACCACAAGGTCATTGTAGAACCATTGGAAGCCGCGAGCAAAAAACTCCAACCTCTTAATCTTGCCACTTTGCCCTCACTTGGCTTTCAACTAAGGATGGGCAAAGTGGTAAAATAAGAGGTGCTCCGAATTGCCGGGGTCGGGGCATACAACCCACAAGGTCATTGTAGAACCATTGGAAGCCCGCGAGCAAAAACTCCAACCTCTTAATCTTGCCACTTTGCCCTCACTCGGCATTCTACTAAGGATGGGCAAAGTGGTAAAAATAAGAGGTGCTCCGAATTGCCCGGTCGGGCATACATACCACAAGGTCATTGTAGAAACCATTGGAAGCCCGCGAGCAAAAAACTCAACCTCTTAATCTTGCCACTTTGCCCTCACTTGGCTTTCAACTAAGGATGGGCAAAGTGGTAAAATAAGAGGGCTCGAATTGCCCGGGGTCGGGCATACATACCACAAGGTCATTGTAGAACCATTGGAAGCCCGCGAGCAAAAAATCCAACTTCTTAATCTTGCCACTTTGCCCTCACTTGGCTTTTCAACTAAGGATGGGCAAAGTGGTAAAAAATAAGAGGTGCTCCGAATTGCCCGGGGTCGGGGCATACATACCACCAAGGTCATTGTAGAAATTGGAAGCCCGCGAGCAAAAAAACTCACCTCTTAATCTTGCCACTTTGCCCTCACTTGGCATTTACTAAGGTGGGCAAAGTGGTAAAAATAAGAGGTGCTCTGAATTGCCCCGGGGTCGGGGCATACATACCACAAGGTCATTGTAGAACCATTGGAAGCCGCGAGCAAAAAACTCCAACCTCTTAATCTTGCCACTTTGCCCTCATTGGCATTCTACTAAG
>JARVXP010000224.1:2500-17182 GCA_029856935.1 Cyclocarya paliurus | reverse complement strand
GGGGGGGGGGGGGAGGGGGCGAGGGGTGGTGGTGGGCGGGGGGGGGATGGGGGGGGGGGGGGGGGGGGGGGGGGGGGGGAGGGGGGGGGGGGGGGGGGGGGGGGGGGGGTGGGGGGGGGATGGGGGGGGGGGTGGGGGGGGGGGGGGGGGGGGGGGGGGGGGGGGGGTGGGGATGGGGGGGGGGGGGGGGGGGGGGGGGGGGGGGGGGGGGGTGGGGGGGGGGGGGGGGGGGGGGGGGGGGGGGGGGGGGGGGGGGGGGGGGGGGGGGGGGGGGGGGGGGGGGGGGGGGGGGGGGGGGGGGGGGGGGGGGGGGGGGGGGGGGGGGGGGGGGGGGGGGGGGGGGGGGGGGGGGGGGGGGGGGGGGGGGGGGGGGGGGGGGGGGGGGGGGGGGGGGGGGGGGGGGGGGGGGGGGGGGGGGGGGGGGGGGGGGGGGGGGGGGGGGGGGGGGGGGGGGGGGGGGGGGGGGGGGGGGGGGGGGGGGGGGGGGGGGGGGGGGGGGGGGGGGGGGGGGGGGGGGGGGGGGGGGGGGGGGGGGGGGGGGGGGGGGGGGGGGGGGGGGGGGGGGGGGGGGGGGGGGGGGGGGGGGGGGGGGGGGGGGGGGGGGGGGGGGGGGGGGGGGGGGGGGGGGGGGGGGGGGGGGGGGGGGGGGGGGGGGGGGGGGGGGGGGGGGGGGGGGGGGGGGGGGGGGGGGGGGGGGGGGGGGGGGGGGGGGGGGGGGGGGGGGGGGGGGGGGGGGGGGGGGGGGGGGGGGGGGGGGGGGGGGGGGGGGGGGGGGGGGGGGGGGGGGGGGGGGGGGGGGGGGGGGGGGGGGGGGGGGGGGGGGGGGGGGGGGGGGGGGGGGGGGGGGGGGGGGGGGGGGGGGGGGGGGGGGGGGGGGGGGGGGGGGGGGGGGGGGGGGGGGGGGGGGGGGGGGGGGGGGGGGGGGGGGGGGGGGGGGGGGGGGGGGGGGGGGGGGGGGGGGGGGGGGGGGGGGGGGGGGGGGGGGGGGGGGGGGGGGGGGGGGGGGGGGGGGGGGGGGGGGGGGGGGGGGGGGGGGGGGGGGGGGGGGGGGGGGGGGGGGGGGGGGGGGGGGGGGGGGGGGGGGGGGGGGGGGGGGGGGGGGGGGGGGGGGGGGGGGGGGGGGGGGGGGGGGGGGGGGGGGGGGGGGGGGGGGGGGGGGGGGGGGGGGGGGGGGGGGGGGGGGGGGGGGGGGGGGGGGGGGGGGGGGGGGGGGGGGGGGGGGGGGGGGGGGGGGGGGGGGGGGGGGGGGGGGGGGGGGGGGGGGGGGGGGGGGGGGGGGGGGGGGGGGGGGGGGGGGGGGGGGGGGGGGGGGGGGGGGGGGGGGGGGGGGGGGGGGGGGGGGGGGGGGGGGGGGGGGGGGGGGGGGGGGGGGGGGGGGGGGGGGGGGGGGGGGGGGGGGGGGGGGGGGGGGGGGGGGGGGGGGGGGGGGGGGGGGGGGGGGGGGGGGGGGGGGGGGGGGGGGGGGGGGGGGGGGGGGGGGGGGGGGGGGGGGGGGGGGGGGGGGGGGGGGGGGGGGGGGGGGGGGGGGGGGGGGGGGGGGGGGGGGGGGGGGGGGGGGGGGGGGGGGGGGGGGGGGGGGGGGGGGGGGGGGGGGGGGGGGGGGGGGGGGGGGGGGGGGGGGGGGGGGGGGGGGGGGGGGGGGGGGGGGGGGGGGGGGGGGGGGGGGGGGGGGGGGGGGGGGGGGGGGGGGGGGGGGGGGGGGGGGGGGGGGGGGGGGGGGGGGGGGGGGGGGGGGGGGGGGGGGGGGGGGGGGGGGGGGGGGGGGGGGGGGGGGGGGGGGGGGGGGGGGGGGGGGGGGGGGGGGGGGGGGGGGGGGGGGGGGGGGGGGGGGGGGGGGGGGGGGGGGGGGGGGGGGGGGGGGGGGGGGGGGGGGGGGGGGGGGGGGGGGGGGGGGGGGGGGGGGGGGGGGGGGGGGGGGGGGGGGGGGGGGGGGGGGGGGGGGGGGGGGGGGGGGGGGGGGGGGGGGGGGGGGGGGGGGGGGGGGGGGGGGGGGGGGGGGGGGGGGGGGGGGGGGGGGGGGGGGGGGGGGGGGGGGGGGGGGGGGGGGGGGGGGGGGGGGGGGGGGGGGGGGGGGGGGGGGGGGGGGGGGGGGGGGGGGGGGGGGGGGGGGGGGGGGGGGGGGGGGGGGGGGGGGGGGGGGGGGGGGGGGGGGGGGGGGGGGGGGGGGGGGGGGGGGGGGGGGGGGGGGGGGGGGGGGGGGGGGGGGGGGGGGGGGGGGGGGGGGGGGGGGGGGGGGGGGGGGGGGGGGGGGGGGGGGGGGGGGGGGGGGGGGGGGGGGGGGGGGGGGGGGGGGGGGGGGGGGGGGGGGGGGGGGGGGGGGGGGGGGGGGGGGGGGGGGGGGGGGGGGGGGGGGGGGGGGGGGGGGGGGGGGGGGGGGGGGGGGGGGGGGGGGGGGGGGGGGGGGGGGGGGGGGGGGGGGGGGGGGGGGGGGGGGGGGGGGGGGGGGGGGGGGGGGGGGGGGGGGGGGGGGGGGGGGGGGGGGGGGGGGGGGGGGGGGGGGGGGGGGGGGGGGGGGGGGGGGGGGGGGGGGGGGGGGGGGGGGGGGGGGGGGGGGGGGGGGGGGGGGGGGGGGGGGGGGGGGGGGGGGGGGGGGGGGGGGGGGGGGGGGGGGGGGGGGGGGGGGGGGGGGGGGGGGGGGGGGGGGGGGGGGGGGGGGGGGGGGGGGGGGGGGGGGGGGGGGGGGGGGGGGGGGGGGGGGGGGGGGGGGGGGGGGGGGGGGGGGGGGGGGGGGGGGGGGGGGGGGGGGGGGGGGGGGGGGGGGGGGGGGGGGGGGGGGGGGGGGGGGGGGGGGGGGGGGGGGGGGGGGGGGGGGGGGGGGGGGGGGGGGGGGGGGGGGGGGGGGGGGGGGGGGGGGGGGGGGGGGGGGGGGGGGGGGGGGGGGGGGGGGGGGGGGGGGGGGGGGGGGGGGGGGGGGGGGGGGGGGGGGGGGGGGGGGGGGGGGGGGGGGGGGGGGGGGGGGGGGGGGGGGGGGGGGGGGGGGGGGGGGGGGGGGGGGGGGGGGGGGGGGGGGGGGGGGGGGGGGGGGGGGGGGGGGGGGGGGGGGGGGGGGGGGGGGGGGGGGGGGGGGGGGGGGGGGGGGGGGGGGGGGGGGGGGGGGGGGGGGGGGGGGGGGGGGGGGGGGGGGGGGGGGGGGGGGGGGGGGGGGGGGGGGGGGGGGGGGGGGGGGGGGGGGGGGGGGGGGGGGGGGGGGGGGGGGGGGGGGGGGGGGGGGGGGGGGGGGGGGGGGGGGGGGGGGGGGGGGGGGGGGGGGGGGGGGGGGGGGGGGGGGGGGGGGGGGGGGGGGGGGGGGGGGGGGGGGGGGGGGGGGGGGGGGGGGGGGGGGGGGGGGGGGGGGGGGGGGGGGGGGGGGGGGGGGGGGGGGGGGGGGGGGGGGGGGGGGGGGGGGGGGGGGGGGGGGGGGGGGGGGGGGGGGGGGGGGGGGGGGGGGGGGGGGGGGGGGGGGGGGGGGGGGGGGGGGGGGGGGGGGGGGGGGGGGGGGGGGGGGGGGGGGGGGGGGGGGGGGGGGGGGGGGGGGGGGGGGGGGGGGGGGGGGGGGGGGGGGGGGGGGGGGGGGGGGGGGGGGGGGGGGGGGGGGGGGGGGGGGGGGGGGGGGGGGGGGGGGGGGGGGGGGGGGGGGGGGGGGGGGGGGGGGGGGGGGGGGGGGGGGGGGGGGGGGGGGGGGGGGGGGGGGGGGGGGGGGGGGGGGGGGGGGGGGGGGGGGGGGGGGGGGGGGGGGGGGGGGGGGGGGGGGGGGGGGGGGGGGGGGGGGGGGGGGGGGGGGGGGGGGGGGGGGGGGGGGGGGGGGGGGGGGGGGGGGGGGGGGGGGGGGGGGGGGGGGGGGGGGGGGGGGGGGGGGGGGGGGGGGGGGGGGGGGGGGGGGGGGGGGGGGGGGGGGGGGGGGGGGGGGGGGGGGGGGGGGGGGGGGGGGGGGGGGGGGGGGGGGGGGGGGGGGGGGGGGGGGGGGGGGGGGGGGGGGGGGGGGGGGGGGGGGGGGGGGGGGGGGGGGGGGGGGGGGGGGGGGGGGGGGGGGGGGGGGGGGGGGGGGGGGGGGGGGGGGGGGGGGGGGGGGGGGGGGGGGGGGGGGGGGGGGGGGGGGGGGGGGGGGGGGGGGGGGGGGGGGGGGGGGGGGGGGGGGGGGGGGGGGGGGGGGGGGGGGGGGGGGGGGGGGGGGGGGGGGGGGGGGGGGGGGGGGGGGGGGGGGGGGGGGGGGGGGGGGGGGGGGGGGGGGGGGGGGGGGGGGGGGGGGGGGGGGGGGGGGGGGGGGGGGGGGGGGGGGGGGGGGGGGGGGGGGGGGGGGGGGGGGGGGGGGGGGGGGGGGGGGGGGGGGGGGGGGGGGGGGGGGGGGGGGGGGGGGGGGGGGGGGGGGGGGGGGGGGGGGGGGGGGGGGGGGGGGGGGGGGGGGGGGGGGGGGGGGGGGGGGGGGGGGGGGGGGGGGGGGGGGGGGGGGGGGGGGGGGGGGGGGGGGGGGGGGGGGGGGGGGGGGGGGGGGGGGGGGGGGGGGGGGGGGGGGGGGGGGGGGGGGGGGGGGGGGGGGGGGGGGGGGGGGGGGGGGGGGGGGGGGGGGGGGGGGGGGGGGGGGGGGGGGGGGGGGGGGGGGGGGGGGGGGGGGGGGGGGGGGGGGGGGGGGGGGGGGGGGGGGGGGGGGGGGGGGGGGGGGGGGGGGGGGGGGGGGGGGGGGGGGGGGGGGGGGGGGGGGGGGGGGGGGGGGGGGGGGGGGGGGGGGGGGGGGGGGGGGGGGGGGGGGGGGGGGGGGGGGGGGGGGGGGGGGGGGGGGGGGGGGGGGGGGGGGGGGGGGGGGGGGGGGGGGGGGGGGGGGGGGGGGGGGGGGGGGGGGGGGGGGGGGGGGGGGGGGGGGGGGGGGGGGGGGGGGGGGGGGGGGGGGGGGGGGGGGGGGGGGGGGGGGGGGGGGGGGGGGGGGGGGGGGGGGGGGGGGGGGGGGGGGGGGGGGGGGGGGGGGGGGGGGGGGGGGGGGGGGGGGGGGGGGGGGGGGGGGGGGGGGGGGGGGGGGGGGGGGGGGGGGGGGGGGGGGGGGGGGGGGGGGGGGGGGGGGGGGGGGGGGGGGGGGGGGGGGGGGGGGGGGGGGGGGGGGGGGGGGGGGGGGGGGGGGGGGGGGGGGGGGGGGGGGGGGGGGGGGGGGGGGGGGGGGGGGGGGGGGGGGGGGGGGGGGGGGGGGGGGGGGGGGGGGGGGGGGGGGGGGGGGGGGGGGGGGGGGGGGGGGGGGGGGGGGGGGGGGGGGGGGGGGGGGGGGGGGGGGGGGGGGGGGGGGGGGGGGGGGGGGGGGGGGGGGGGGGGGGGGGGGGGGGGGGGGGGGGGGGGGGGGGGGGGGGGGGGGGGGGGGGGGGGGGGGGGGGGGGGGGGGGGGGGGGGGGGGGGGGGGGGGGGGGGGGGGGGGGGGGGGGGGGGGGGGGGGGGGGGGGGGGGGGGGGGGGGGGGGGGGGGGGGGGGGGGGGGGGGGGGGGGGGGGGGGGGGGGGGGGGGGGGGGGGGGGGGGGGGGGGGGGGGGGGGGGGGGGGGGGGGGGGGGGGGGGGGGGGGGGGGGGGGGGGGGGGGGGGGGGGGGGGGGGGGGGGGGGGGGGGGGGGGGGGGGGGGGGGGGGGGGGGGGGGGGGGGGGGGGGGGGGGGGGGGGGGGGGGGGGGGGGGGGGGGGGGGGGGGGGGGGGGGGGGGGGGGGGGGGGGGGGGGGGGGGGGGGGGGGGGGGGGGGGGGGGGGGGGGGGGGGGGGGGGGGGGGGGGGGGGGGGGGGGGGGGGGGGGGGGGGGGGGGGGGGGGGGGGGGGGGGGGGGGGGGGGGGGGGGGGGGGGGGGGGGGGGGGGGGGGGGGGGGGGGGGGGGGGGGGGGGGGGGGGGGGGGGGGGGGGGGGGGGGGGGGGGGGGGGGGGGGGGGGGGGGGGGGGGGGGGGGGGGGGGGGGGGGGGGGGGGGGGGGGGGGGGGGGGGGGGGGGGGGGGGGGGGGGGGGGGGGGGGGGGGGGGGGGGGGGGGGGGGGGGGGGGGGGGGGGGGGGGGGGGGGGGGGGGGGGGGGGGGGGGGGGGGGGGGGGGGGGGGGGGGGGGGGGGGGGGGGGGGGGGGGGGGGGGGGGGGGGGGGGGGGGGGGGGGGGGGGGGGGGGGGGGGGGGGGGGGGGGGGGGGGGGGGGGGGGGGGGGGGGGGGGGGGGGGGGGGGGGGGGGGGGGGGGGGGGGGGGGGGGGGGGGGGGGGGGGGGGGGGGGGGGGGGGGGGGGGGGGGGGGGGGGGGGGGGGGGGGGGGGGGGGGGGGGGGGGGGGGGGGGGGGGGGGGGGGGGGGGGGGGGGGGGGGGGGGGGGGGGGGGGGGGGGGGGGGGGGGGGGGGGGGGGGGGGGGGGGGGGGGGGGGGGGGGGGGGGGGGGGGGGGGGGGGGGGGGGGGGGGGGGGGGGGGGGGGGGGGGGGGGGGGGGGGGGGGGGGGGGGGGGGGGGGGGGGGGGGGGGGGGGGGGGGGGGGGGGGGGGGGGGGGGGGGGGGGGGGGGGGGGGGGGGGGGGGGGGGGGGGGGGGGGGGGGGGGGGGGGGGGGGGGGGGGGGGGGGGGGGGGGGGGGGGGGGGGGGGGGGGGGGGGGGGGGGGGGGGGGGGGGGGGGGGGGGGGGGGGGGGGGGGGGGGGGGGGGGGGGGGGGGGGGGGGGGGGGGGGGGGGGGGGGGGGGGGGGGGGGGGGGGGGGGGGGGGGGGGGGGGGGGGGGGGGGGGGGGGGGGGGGGGGGGGGGGGGGGGGGGGGGGGGGGGGGGGGGGGGGGGGGGGGGGGGGGGGGGGGGGGGGGGGGGGGGGGGGGGGGGGGGGGGGGGGGGGGGGGGGGGGGGGGGGGGGGGGGGGGGGGGGGGGGGGGGGGGGGGGGGGGGGGGGGGGGGGGGGGGGGGGGGGGGGGGGGGGGGGGGGGGGGGGGGGGGGGGGGGGGGGGGGGGGGGGGGGGGGGGGGGGGGGGGGGGGGGGGGGGGGGGGGGGGGGGGGGGGGGGGGGGGGGGGGGGGGGGGGGGGGGGGGGGGGGGGGGGGGGGGGGGGGGGGGGGGGGGGGGGGGGGGGGGGGGGGGGGGGGGGGGGGGGGGGGGGGGGGGGGGGGGGGGGGGGGGGGGGGGGGGGGGGGGGGGGGGGGGGGGGGGGGGGGGGGGGGGGGGGGGGGGGGGGGGGGGGGGGGGGGGGGGGGGGGGGGGGGGGGGGGGGGGGGGGGGGGGGGGGGGGGGGGGGGGGGGGGGGGGGGGGGGGGGGGGGGGGGGGGGGGGGGGGGGGGGGGGGGGGGGGGGGGGGGGGGGGGGGGGGGGGGGGGGGGGGGGGGGGGGGGGGGGGGGGGGGGGGGGGGGGGGGGGGGGGGGGGGGGGGGGGGGGGGGGGGGGGGGGGGGGGGGGGGGGGGGGGGGGGGGGGGGGGGGGGGGGGGGGGGGGGGGGGGGGGGGGGGGGGGGGGGGGGGGGGGGGGGGGGGGGGGGGGGGGGGGGGGGGGGGGGGGGGGGGGGGGGGGGGGGGGGGGGGGGGGGGGGGGGGGGGGGGGGGGGGGGGGGGGGGGGGGGGGGGGGGGGGGGGGGGGGGGGGGGGGGGGGGGGGGGGGGGGGGGGGGGGGGGGGGGGGGGGGGGGGGGGGGGGGGGGGGGGGGGGGGGGGGGGGGGGGGGGGGGGGGGGGGGGGGGGGGGGGGGGGGGGGGGGGGGGGGGGGGGGGGGGGGGGGGGGGGGGGGGGGGGGGGGGGGGGGGGGGGGGGGGGGGGGGGGGGGGGGGGGGGGGGGGGGGGGGGGGGGGGGGGGGGGGGGGGGGGGGGGGGGGGGGGGGGGGGGGGGGGGGGGGGGGGGGGGGGGGGGGGGGGGGGGGGGGGGGGGGGGGGGGGGGGGGGGGGGGGGGGGGGGGGGGGGGGGGGGGGGGGGGGGGGGGGGGGGGGGGGGGGGGGGGGGGGGGGGGGGGGGGGGGGGGGGGGGGGGGGGGGGGGGGGGGGGGGGGGGGGGGGGGGGGGGGGGGGGGGGGGGGGGGGGGGGGGGGGGGGGGGGGGGGGGGGGGGGGGGGGGGGGGGGGGGGGGGGGGGGGGGGGGGGGGGGGGGGGGGGGGGGGGGGGGGGGGGGGGGGGGGGGGGGGGGGGGGGGGGGGGGGGGGGGGGGGGGGGGGGGGGGGGGGGGGGGGGGGGGGGGGGGGGGGGGGGGGGGGGGGGGGGGGGGGGGGGGGGGGGGGGGGGGGGGGGGGGGGGGGGGGGGGGGGGGGGGGGGGGGGGGGGGGGGGGGGGGGGGGGGGGGGGGGGGGGGGGGGGGGGGGGGGGGGGGGGGGGGGGGGGGGGGGGGGGGGGGGGGGGGGGGGGGGGGGGGGGGGGGGGGGGGGGGGGGGGGGGGGGGGGGGGGGGGGGGGGGGGGGGGGGGGGGGGGGGGGGGGGGGGGGGGGGGGGGGGGGGGGGGGGGGGGGGGGGGGGGGGGGGGGGGGGGGGGGGGGGGGGGGGGGGGGGGGGGGGGGGGGGGGGGGGGGGGGGGGGGGGGGGGGGGGGGGGGGGGGGGGGGGGGGGGGGGGGGGGGGGGGGGGGGGGGGGGGGGGGGGGGGGGGGGGGGGGGGGGGGGGGGGGGGGGGGGGGGGGGGGGGGGGGGGGGGGGGGGGGGGGGGGGGGGGGGGGGGGGGGGGGGGGGGGGGGGGGGGGGGGGGGGGGGGGGGGGGGGGGGGGGGGGGGGGGGGGGGGGGGGGGGGGGGGGGGGGGGGGGGGGGGGGGGGGGGGGGGGGGGGGGGGGGGGGGGGGGGGGGGGGGGGGGGGGGGGGGGGGGGGGGGGGGGGGGGGGGGGGGGGGGGGGGGGGGGGGGGGGGGGGGGGGGGGGGGGGGGGGGGGGGGGGGGGGGGGGGGGGGGGGGGGGGGGGGGGGGGGGGGGGGGGGGGGGGGGGGGGGGGGGGGGGGGGGGGGGGGGGGGGGGGGGGGGGGGGGGGGGGGGGGGGGGGGGGGGGGGGGGGGGGGGGGGGGGGGGGGGGGGGGGGGGGGGGGGGGGGGGGGGGGGGGGGGGGGGGGGGGGGGGGGGGGGGGGGGGGGGGGGGGGGGGGGGGGGGGGGGGGGGGGGGGGGGGGGGGGGGGGGGGGGGGGGGGGGGGGGGGGGGGGGGGGGGGGGGGGGGGGGGGGGGGGGGGGGGGGGGGGGGGGGGGGGGGGGGGGGGGGGGGGGGGGGGGGGGGGGGGGGGGGGGGGGGGGGGGGGGGGGGGGGGGGGGGGGGGGGGGGGGGGGGGGGGGGGGGGGGGGGGGGGGGGGGGGGGGGGGGGGGGGGGGGGGGGGGGGGGGGGGGGGGGGGGGGGGGGGGGGGGGGGGGGGGGGGGGGGGGGGGGGGGGGGGGGGGGGGGGGGGGGGGGGGGGGGGGGGGGGGGGGGGGGGGGGGGGGGGGGGGGGGGGGGGGGGGGGGGGGGGGGGGGGGGGGGGGGGGGGGGGGGGGGGGGGGGGGGGGGGGGGGGGGGGGGGGGGGGGGGGGGGGGGGGGGGGGGGGGGGGGGGGGGGGGGGGGGGGGGGGGGGGGGGGGGGGGGGGGGGGGGGGGGGGGGGGGGGGGGGGGGGGGGGGGGGGGGGGGGGGGGGGGGGGGGGGGGGGGGGGGGGGGGGGGGGGGGGGGGGGGGGGGGGGGGGGGGGGGGGGGGGGGGGGGGGGGGGGGGGGGGGGGGGGGGGGGGGGGGGGGGGGGGGGGGGGGGGGGGGGGGGGGGGGGGGGGGGGGGGGGGGGGGGGGGGGGGGGGGGGGGGGGGGGGGGGGGGGGGGGGGGGGGGGGGGGGGGGGGGGGGGGGGGGGGGGGGGGGGGGGGGGGGGGGGGGGGGGGGGGGGGGGGGGGGGGGGGGGGGGGGGGGGGGGGGGGGGGGGGGGGGGGGGGGGGGGGGGGGGGGGGGGGGGGGGGGGGGGGGGGGGGGGGGGGGGGGGGGGGGGGGGGGGGGGGGGGGGGGGGGGGGGGGGGGGGGGGGGGGGGGGGGGGGGGGGGGGGGGGGGGGGGGGGGGGGGGGGGGGGGGGGGGGGGGGGGGGGGGGGGGGGGGGGGGGGGGGGGGGGGGGGGGGGGGGGGGGGGGGGGGGGGGGGGGGGGGGGGGGGGGGGGGGGGGGGGGGGGGGGGGGGGGGGGGGGGGGGGGGGGGGGGGGGGGGGGGGGGGGGGGGGGGGGGGGGGGGGGGGGGGGGGGGGGGGGGGGGGGGGGGGGGGGGGGGGGGGGGGGGGGGGGGGGGGGGGGGGGGGGGGGGGGGGGGGGGGGGGGGGGGGGGGGGGGGGGGGGGGGGGGGGGGGGGGGGGGGGGGGGGGGGGGGGGGGGGGGGGGGGGGGGGGGGGGGGGGGGGGGGGGGGGGGGGGGGGGGGGGGGGGGGGGGGGGGGGGGGGGGGGGGGGGGGGGGGGGGGGGGGGGGGGGGGGGGGGGGGGGGGGGGGGGGGGGGGGGGGGGGGGGGGGGGGGGGGGGGGGGGGGGGGGGGGGGGGGGGGGGGGGGGGGGGGGGGGGGGGGGGGGGGGGGGGGGGGGGGGGGGGGGGGGGGGGGGGGGGGGGGGGGGGGGGGGGGGGGGGGGGGGGGGGGGGGGGGGGGGGGGGGGGGGGGGGGGGGGGGGGGGGGGGGGGGGGGGGGGGGGGGGGGGGGGGGGGGGGGGGGGGGGGGGGGGGGGGGGGGGGGGGGGGGGGGGGGGGGGGGGGGGGGGGGGGGGGGGGGGGGGGGGGGGGGGGGGGGGGGGGGGGGGGGGGGGGGGGGGGGGGGGGGGGGGGGGGGGGGGGGGGGGGGGGGGGGGGGGGGGGGGGGGGGGGGGGGGGGGGGGGGGGGGGGGGGGGGGGGGGGGGGGGGGGGGGGGGGGGGGGGGGGGGGGGGGGGGGGGGGGGGGGGGGGGGGGGGGGGGGGGGGGGGGGGGGGGGGGGGGGGGGGGGGGGGGGGGGGGGGGGGGGGGGGGGGGGGGGGGGGGGGGGGGGGGGGGGGGGGGGGGGGGGGGGGGGGGGGGGGGGGGGGGGGGGGGGGGGGGGGGGGGGGGGGGGGGGGGGGGGGGGGGGGGGGGGGGGGGGGGGGGGGGGGGGGGGGGGGGGGGGGGGGGGGGGGGGGGGGGGGGGGGGGGGGGGGGGGGGGGGGGGGGGGGGGGGGGGGGGGGGGGGGGGGGGGGGGGGGGGGGGGGGGGGGGGGGGGGGGGGGGGGGGGGGGGGGGGGGGGGGGGGGGGGGGGGGGGGGGGGGGGGGGGGGGGGGGGGGGGGGGGGGGGGGGGGGGGGGGGGGGGGGGGGGGGGGGGGGGGGGGGGGGGGGGGGGGGGGGGGGGGGGGGGGGGGGGGGGGGGGGGGGGGGGGGGGGGGGGGGGGGGGGGGGGGGGGGGGGGGGGGGGGGGGGGGGGGGGGGGGGGGGGGGGGGGGGGGGGGGGGGGGGGGGGGGGGGGGGGGGGGGGGGGGGGGGGGGGGGGGGGGGGGGGGGGGGGGGGGGGGGGGGGGGGGGGGGGGGGGGGGGGGGGGGGGGGGGGGGGGGGGGGGGGGGGGGGGGGGGGGGGGGGGGGGGGGGGGGGGGGGGGGGGGGGGGGGGGGGGGGGGGGGGGGGGGGGGGGGGGGGGGGGGGGGGGGGGGGGGGGGGGGGGGGGGGGGGGGGGGGGGGGGGGGGGGGGGGGGGGGGGGGGGGGGGGGGGGGGGGGGGGGGGGGGGGGGGGGGGGGGGGGGGGGGGGGGGGGGGGGGGGGGGGGGGGGGGGGGGGGGGGGGGGGGGGGGGGGGGGGGGGGGGGGGGGGGGGGGGGGGGGGGGGGGGGGGGGGGGGGGGGGGGGGGGGGGGGGGGGGGGGGGGGGGGGGGGGGGGGGGGGGGGGGGGGGGGGGGGGGGGGGGGGGGGGGGGGGGGGGGGGGGGGGGGGGGGGGGGGGGGGGGGGGGGGGGGGGGGGGGGGGGGGGGGGGGGGGGGGGGGGGGGGGGGGGGGGGGGGGGGGGGGGGGGGGGGGGGGGGGGGGGGGGGGGGGGGGGGGGGGGGGGGGGGGGGGGGGGGGGGGGGGGGGGGGGGGGGGGGGGGGGGGGGGGGGGGGGGGGGGGGGGGGGGGGGGGGGGGGGGGGGGGGGGGGGGGGGGGGGGGGGGGGGGGGGGGGGGGGGGGGGGGGGGGGGGGGGGGGGGGGGGGGGGGGGGGGGGGGGGGGGGGGGGGGGGGGGGGGGGGGGGGGGGGGGGGGGGGGGGGGGGGGGGGGGGGGGGGGGGGGGGGGGGGGGGGGGGGGGGGGGGGGGGGGGGGGGGGGGGGGGGGGGGGGGGGGGGGGGGGGGGGGGGGGGGGGGGGGGGGGGGGGGGGGGGGGGGGGGGGGGGGGGGGGGGGGGGGGGGGGGGGGGGGGGGGGGGGGGGGGGGGGGGGGGGGGGGGGGGGGGGGGGGGGGGGGGGGGGGGGGGGGGGGGGGGGGGGGGGGGGGGGGGGGGGGGGGGGGGGGGGGGGGGGGGGGGGGGGGGGGGGGGGGGGGGGGGGGGGGGGGGGGGGGGGGGGGGGGGGGGGGGGGGGGGGGGGGGGGGGGGGGGGGGGGGGGGGGGGGGGGGGGGGGGGGGGGGGGGGGGGGGGGGGGGGGGGGGGGGGGGGGGGGGGGGGGGGGGGGGGGGGGGGGGGGGGGGGGGGGGGGGGGGGGGGGGGGGGGGGGGGGGGGGGGGGGGGGGGGGGGGGGGGGGGGGGGGGGGGGGGGGGGGGGGGGGGGGGGGGGGGGGGGGGGGGGGGGGGGGGGGGGGGGGGGGGGGGGGGGGGGGGGGGGGGGGGGGGGGGGGGGGGGGGGGGGGGGGGGGGGGGGGGGGGGGGGGGGGGGGGGGGGGGGGGGGGGGGGGGGGGGGGGGGGGGGGGGGGGGGGGGGGGGGGGGGGGGGGGGGGGGGGGGGGGGGGGGGGGGGGGGGGGGGGGGGGGGGGGGGGGGGGGGGGGGGGGGGGGGGGGGGGGGGGGGGGGGGGGGGGGGGGGGGGGGGGGGGGGGGGGGGGGGGGGGGGGGGGGGGGGGGGGGGGGGGGGGGGGGGGGGGGGGGGGGGGGGGGGGGGGGGGGGGGGGGGGGGGGGGGGGGGGGGGGGGGGGGGGGGGGGGGGGGGGGGGGGGGGGGGGGGGGGGGGGGGGGGGGGGGGGGGGGGGGGGGGGGGGGGGGGGGGGGGGGGGGGGGGGGGGGGGGGGGGGGGGGGGGGGGGGGGGGGGGGGGGGGGGGGGGGGGGGGGGGGGGGGGGGGGGGGGGGGGGGGGGGGGGGGGGGGGGGGGGGGGGGGGGGGGGGGGGGGGGGGGGGGGGGGGGGGGGGGGGGGGGGGGGGGGGGGGGGGGGGGGGGGGGGGGGGGGGGGGGGGGGGGGGGGGGGGGGGGGGGGGGGGGGGGGGGGGGGGGGGGGGGGGGGGGGGGGGGGGGGGGGGGGGGGGGGGGGGGGGGGGGGGGGGGGGGGGGGGGGGGGGGGGGGGGGGGGGGGGGGGGGGGGGGGGGGGGGGGGGGGGGGGGGGGGGGGGGGGGGGGGGGGGGGGGGGGGGGGGGGGGGGGGGGGGGGGGGGGGGGGGGGGGGGGGGGGGGGGGGGTGGGGGGGGGGGGGGGGGGGGGGGGGGGGGGGGGGGGGGGGGGGGGGGGGGGGGGGGGTGGGGGGGGGGGGGGGGGGGGGGGGGGGGGGGGGGGGGGGGGGGGGGGGGGGGGGGGGGGGGGGGGGGGGGGGGGGGGGGGGGGGGGGGGGGGGGGGGGGGGGGGGGGGGGGGGGGGGGGGGGGGGGGGGGGGGGGGGGGGGGGGGGGGGGGGGGGGGGGGGGGGGGGGGGGGGGGGGGGGGGGGGTGGGGGGGGGGGGGGGGGGGGGGGGGGGGGGGGGGGGGGGGGGGGGGGGGGGGGGGGGGGGGGGGGGGGGGGGGGGGGGGGGGGGGGGGGGGGGGGGGGGGGGGGGGGGGGGGGGGGGGGGGGGGGGGGGGGGGGGGGGGGGGGGGGGGGGGGGGGGGGGGGGGGGGGGGGGGGGGGGGGGGGGGGGGGGGGGGGGGGGGGGGGGGGGGGGGGGGGGGGGGGGGGGGGGGGGGGGGGGGGGGGGGGGGGGGGGGGGGGGGGGGGGGGGGGGGGGGGGGGGGGGGGGGGGGGGGGGGGGGGGGGGGGGGGGGGGGGGGGGGGGGGGGGGGGGGGGGGGGGGGGGGGGGGGGGGGGGGGGGGGGGGGGGGGGGGGGGGGGGGGGGGGGGGGGGGGGGGGGGGGGGGGGGGGGGGGGGGGGGGGGGGTGGGGGGGGGGGGGGGGGGGGGGGGGGGGGGGGGGGGGGGGGGGGGGGGGGGGGGGGGGGGGGGGGGGGGGGGGGGGGGGTGGGGGGGGGGGGGGGGGGGGGGGGGGGGGGGGGGGGGGGGGGGGGGGGGGGGGGGGGGGGGGGGGGGGGGGGGGGGGGGGGGGGGGGGGGGGGGGGGGGGGGGGGGGGGGGGGGGTGGGGGGGGGGGGGGGGGGGGGGGGGGGGGGGGGGGGGGGGGGGGGGGGGGGGGGGGGGGGGGGGGGGGGGGGGGGGGGGGGGGGGGGGGGGGGGGGGGGGGGGGGGGGGGGGGGGGGGGGGGGGGGGGTGGGGGGGGGGGGGGGGGGGGGGGGGGGGGGGGGGGGGGGGGGGGGGGGGGGTGGGGGGGGGGGGGGGGGGTGGGGGGGGGGGGGGGGGGGGGGGGGGGGGGGGGGGGGGGGGGGGGGGGGGGGGGGGGGGGGGGGGGGGGGGGGGGGGGGGGGGGGGGGGGGGGGGGGGGGGGGGGGGGGGGTGGGGGGGGGGGGGGGGGGGGGGGGGGGGGGGGGGGGGGGGGGGGGGGGGGGGGGGGGGGGGGGGGGGGGGGGGGGGGGGGGGGGGGGGGGGGGGGGGTGGGGGGGGGGGGGGGGGGGGGGGGGG
>JARVXP010000220.1:52500-54451 GCA_029856935.1 Cyclocarya paliurus | reverse complement strand
TGGCAGCCCCGCTGACATGCCCCGACGGTGCCGCTGACATGCCCGACGGTGCCCGCTGACATGCCTCGACGGTGCCCGACTGACATGACTCGACGGGTTGCCCCTGACACGCCTTGACAGCCCGCTGGACATGCCTGACAGCCCCGCTGACATGCCTCGCGGGTGCCCGCTGACATGCCCCATGGGGGGCATGGCAACAAGGACACCATGGGGCGTGCAGGCATGCACGCGAGGTTAGTATGGTGCCCTTGTCGTGCATGGCATCATGGGCGGCATGGCATGCCAGGCGAGGTTAGTGCGGTGCCACGGGACATTGCCTTGACAGCCCGCTGACATGACTCGCGGTTGCCCGCTGACATGCCTCGACGGTGCCCGCTGACAATGCCTTGACAGCCCCGCTGACATGCCTTGGCAGCCCGCGGACAAGCCTTGACAGCCCCGCTGACATGCCTTGACAGCCCCGCTGAATGCCTAGCCGGGTTGCCCGTGACAAGCCCTTGACAGCCCCGCTGACATGCCTCGCGGTGCCCGCTGACATGCCTCGACGGTGCCCGCTGACAAGCCTTGACAGCCCCGCTGACATGCCTTGGCAGCCCCGCTGACAAGCCTTGACAGCCCCGTTGACAGCCCCGCTGACAAGCCTTGACAGCCCGCTGACATGCCTTGACAGCCCCGCTGACATGCCTTGGCAGCCCGCTGACAAGCCTTGACAGCCCCGCTGACATGCCTTGACAGCCCCGCTGACATGCCTCGCGGTGCCCGCTGACATGCCTCGACGGTGCCCGCTGACAAGCCTTGACAGCCCCGCTGACATGCCTTGGCAGCCCCGCTGACAAGCCTTGACAGCCGTTGACAGCCCCGCTGACAAGCCTTGACAGCCCGCTGACATGCCTTGACAGCCCCGCTGACATGCCTTGGCAGCCCCGCTGACAAGCCTTGACAGCCCCGCTGACATGCCTTGACAGCCCCGCTGACATGCCTCGCGGTGCCCGCTGACATGCCTCGACGGTGCCCGCTGACAAGCCTTGACAGCCCCGCTGACATGCCTTGGCAGCCCCGCTGACAAGCCTTGACAGCCCCGCTGACATGCCTTGACAGCCCCGCTGACATGCCTCGCGGTGCCCGCTGACAAGCCTTGACAGCCCCGCTGACAAGCCTTGACAGCCCCGCTGACAGCCCCGCTGACAAGCCTTGACAGCCCCGCTGACAAGCCTTGACAGCCCCGCTGACATGCCTTGGCAGCCCCGCTGACAAGCCTTGACAGCCCCGCTGACATGCCTTGGCAGCCCCGCTGACAAGCCTTGACAGCCCCGCTGACAAGCCTTGACAGCCCCGCTGACATGCCTTGGCAGCCCCGCTGACAAGCCTTGACAGCCCCGCTGACATGCCTTGGCAGCCCCGCTGACAAGCCTTGACAGCCCCGCTGACATGCCTTGACAGCCCCGCGGTGCCCGCTGACATGCATGCACGGGGGCGAACACTTGTCCCGTGCTTTTGGACGATTGAAACCACCCAAATTGGTTTCCTAAATTCATTCCAATATATCTTGGATGTGTTCCAAGCATCACCTACCATTATTGGCATATTTTCGAATTTTCTTGATTTTTCGGTTTTTTTAACTCAAGAAAATTAAATAAAAAAATCCCGATGTCAAAAAATTGTGAGCTTGCTCCTACTTCAAGATATGATTTATCTAAGCATGCCTGCAAAAAATCTCGTCCAAATTCAAAGTATTTCATCAAAAAAGGCCTTTATGTTTCCTCGGAAAATTGATGTTTCCTCCTGCCAGTTGGGATTTGGCTCTAAATGCTCTTTAGGGGGGGCATGCAAGGCCCCAACATGGGCAGCCAGGAGGGCTGTCCATGCTGCCCCCCTCACATGGGCATGCCCCTGGCGCCCATGGAAAAGACGTGTGCCATGCCCCCCATGCCACCGGCGGGGGGTATCGTCT
>JARVXP010000215.1:0-18311 GCA_029856935.1 Cyclocarya paliurus | reverse complement strand
TGTAGCCATCGATCGATACTCATGTGTAAGGATAATGCATGCGGTGGCAAATCCTCGGGACTGGATCGGTTTTGGATAATGACACTAGCTAGCTTGCTGTGACTGGGACGGTGGCCTAGCTCTGTGCTGCAAAATAGTACGCAGATCAATTCTATAGGGTCCCACCAACGTCGGTGGTCTTCTAACGAAAAAGTTGACATAAACTACTGATCTATATATCGATCCCAAGATTCTACAACTAAAGAAATTGGAGCCAAATCCTAACTGGAAGCGACCGCTAATTAGAAATGTGAACTTTATCAATCACATATATACATTCGGGTCGGTGTGTTTACAAACCCTACTTTTATACGTTGATGTGGGGTTCGGGTGCTGCATTAATTGATCGTGATCTTGATTAATTTACCACCAATTCATGATAGTTTTTACACTAGGCTCAGACAAATATATACAATAAGTAAATAACATGATCATGTGTTAGCTAGTCAAATTATAAGTAATCACGTGAAGTACAAGGAAATTATGTATTCAAATATTAGCAAAAGGTAGTACTAATTGACTGTCGAAAGTGGTTGTGGCCATGGCTCTAGCTGTCATTTCCACCACCCTTTTCAACATCTTTTGACTATCATGCAGGCTGGCCAGTAGTACCACCGTGTTTGTTTCTTTATAAATTCTTACCGACGGCCTCTAATTTCCATATTTGAAACTGTCTAATGAACTTTGAATCAACAATCGTTTCCATGCATGATTTAACTCGATAGTAAAATTGCCTTGCCATGACTGGAGTGGCATGCACGTAATTTTTTTTTTGAGAAGTCAACGTCAAGCTGCTAGCTATCTGCTATATTAATGGAGCCACAGCTAGCTAGCTAGCTAGCTAGCTGCTAAGCCTTTTCGTGAGTAAAGTCGTCTTTACTAATTATTAACATGCTGTAGTCAATCGTGAATGATATTGGAAAACAACCAAATTGTAGCTATAGTCGCATGCATGCATGTAATTATCATCATCATTCTCTATCCAACAAAATTTATACAGATACTACCGAATGAAAGATAAATTTGCAAGTTTGGTTATTGACCAACAAAATATGCATATCATCAATGGTGGAACCCGGTCGCCATGTATATCATCAAGTATAAAAAAAGTAATCGTACGTGTTTTCTTACGGGTTTTTCTATTCATCCTCTCCACATTTCACACTTCATACTTTTTAATATTTTTTAATATTTTTTTAAAATTTTTTTTGAATTTTTTTTTTTTAAACTATTTATAATTTTTTATTTACTATTCATATAAAAATATATTTGATAAAAAAAATTAAAAAAAAGATGGAGTATGAAGTGTGGTGTGAATAGTAAGAGATTGAGTAAAATTTTTACAGTAATAAAGGAAGTCGATCGTACGTACCTGGTACAGTAATATTTCATATATAAGTCGACAGCACAGTCCATCCATTTGCCCCACACATGGCGAAGACACGCAGGTAACACGTATCCTTTAGAAAGGACAGAACTGCATGCAGCCTCCTGGAAAAAAGCAAGTGATCGAATGGCCGCCTGATCATCGATCAAAGAAAACAAAGCAAAAGTTAGTACTATACCAAAGTTGGACTTTTCAACTTGGAATCGGAAGGTTGAAGTCAATATCCAATCTAATTGCAGATAACAGAAGAAGATAGTCGATTCAAAAAAAGAAGATCATGTCAATAGAAGGCGTTCAAACATGCAAAAATAATATCTTGTCAAGTTTTTTTCATCTCTTGGACTAAACTGTACGTCCGACGGCTGAATTCACATATGGTTTTAATGGGCGGAACAACCTGATGATGAGCTGGTGGTCTCTAGCTAATTAAACATATTACAACTTTAAATAGTGAAAAGCCGACATCGAGGTACCGAAATTTTTTGTCGATGTGAGCTATCTTCCTAGAATATCTTCTTAATTCTAAGCCTTGTCCCGAGGGAGAAGAGAAAAAAGAGATAGGAAAGCAGTATTTCCTTCACAAATCATCAAAGAATCTTGTCAAACTTGTGAGAGAGCTATGCGCAGGCTAGGAATGGAAGATATCAACAATACATGATATAATTTTTCAAATCTTCCCTGTTCATGACCAACAACATTAATAACAACAACAACAATAATAATAATTTTAACAACTCGGTTTTCCCCTCTCCAGAGTTATCAGCATCATGCCCTTTCCATAATCTTTCTTCCAATTCACAGTGAGAGATTCATAGGATTGGGTTTTATTCTCTCCCTCGATTTTCTTTTAGCCAAAGTTAATTTTGCCTACTAGACTATACAAAAATCCAATTACTATGCAAATCCACTCAAATAATGATGAAATGATTATATCCACGTCTTTCTGCACAAGTATTTTGATTATATTTGTAAATCGATGTAAAGGATGCATATTATCTACAACACTGCAATAAAGAGTGTGTATATATATATATATTATATACACACCAGCATCCGCTTGTAAGTACGTAAAAGAGTTATTTGATTGAATGATAATTTATCAATAAACTATATTATTGTAAGATGACTAATCCTAATGAGCATTGACAATGACTTAGCTATTGCCAAGTCTAAAATTTGGCCAGAATCTTAACTTTTGGCTATAGTATTAACTTTTGGTTAGGTGAGTCCACATTAGACTAGCCATCTTAAAGTCAAAATAATAATATAATATTATATATTTTAATAATATTCGACAAATTTTTTTTAATCTATTTTACAAATACACTTCATATATTTTATTATTTCAATGTGGTAATTTGTAGTACTTCTATTATTTAAATGTGGTAAAGTGTAGTACTTCTATTATTGTATGAAATCAAAGTCACTTAATTAGTATCAACTTAATTAGCAAGACACGACAAGTCACTTAATTAGCACATCAACTTTATGCATGCTGCTATGCTACATATATTCATAGCTTTGTCAAGTGGAGATTCAAAATTCCTGATCTCATTCTGCGTCAAGTGATGAATGATGCACCTCATATAATTTTCTAAGACTTGTGATACAATCATAACATCCCATGACTCTACTTCCATTAGCACATACCCTAAGACTATGACCATAAGAGTGTTGATAACAATGAATAAACTCACAACCTCTAAAACCATAGACACAGGCTATTGCACTTCAGAAAATCCATACTATCTGAAATTCCCCAAGTACCCTTGTGAATTCACGAAATTGCCTACCAATTTACTTGAACAAATTTGTTAGATCTCAATCTCATGATTATATGATAAATCAAATACTTAACAAAAATAAATAAGCTTGCATGACACAACGATTGGTTACGAAGGGAAACCCTTTAAAGAAATCTTTAAAGGTAAAACCATACGGTGCAGCCAAACCCACGAAAACCAATTTTATTATTTGAAAATCAATTACAAGTACTCATCAATTACAAAATTTTTACAACTTGACTCTCTTATTGCCCAGACAAACGACTCGTTTATCTTCTACCGCGGAAGTAGCTAGAACATCTAGCGATCTTCAAATATGGTCTTTCATCCTAGAACTCTAGGGGCTGAAGTCTAATCACACGATCATCCACACTTGGAGCACGATCACACTCAAAGAGAGATCACAAATATGAAAATTCACTAAGAAATTTTTTCACCAAAATATACACTAGAAAGTGCTTTAGAAAATATGTAGATCTGAATCTCTACAGATCCTAACCAGTATGATTCTTTAAATAAACAATCTGAAAAGAGTTCCAGTTGAAGTAGGATTCTGCTGACAGGGAGAGACAGTCGTGATAACTCTTCTCTGCAATGACTGATTTCTGTTCAGCTTCTATTTTGGATAAGTGCAGATCCTTTTGAATTCAAATTTCATGTGACTGACTTATCTAAACAACCTTAAGGACTTCTAGATAAACTCAATGTTGTTAAAGATAAAGTCAACAATTATTTTACATTCATCCAAATTTAAACTTATAATGATAGGATAAACCTTATCATTTTAGTCACATAATCCTATACAAACTTATCAACATAGTAACCTAATCCTAGCCAAACTTTTACATCTACACTATCAAAAATGCACATTCAATATTTTGTCGTCACTTCCCAAATCACAATGGAACACAAAAATAGCACAAGATCTCCCAACTTAATTAGCAAGACATTGCAACACCTCCAAATTCAAGATTCCAAATTCAAGTCCAGCAATACACGGCACCAACAGTCTATATAAATACCAAAACAGTCCACAAATTACCAACACAGTTCAGTTTTTAGTACAAAGAAAATAACCACAGTCCACGCATTTAGTTGCTACCTAACCACATATCTATCCAGCCCACATACTTTAAGAAGCTATTACTGAAAGCACTAGGCTCAATATAACATCTTTGAATAGAAATCTCAATCCAAATTCAATTTTCATAGAATAAATTGATAGATAAATAGATAAACCGAGTTACTAACTCAGTGAACTCTTCAACTAAACCAAAAATGCATAATCTAGATCTTTAACATGAAACTTATGTGCATCAACAAGAAGGTATTTGGGAAAATATAGACTATATTGTAGGCCTTGTGCAGGATAGAGACGTGCATGGTTTGCAATTAGCTGTTCAGCTTTTTCAAGACAACGGAAAACAAAACAATAAAAGAAAACCCAACTCAATAAAATAATAAATTTCACGTCAAAGCAGAGTGTAAATAGAAACCCATGTAAATCGAAACATAGTGTTCATCGAAACCTATATAAGAACCATGAAAATCGAACAGAGTGTAAATTGAAACCTATATAAAGCAAAATACAAGGAAAAATGCAAATCGAAAATCAGTTTGTAAGAAATACCCAAATGGTGATTTTGTTGTGACAAATTTGTGGAGGAAATGCGCAAGTCTCTTGTGGGTTGGAAGACGATGGCGTGGACGATCGAAGAAGACGCAAGTCTCGTGTTTCACACGTTTCGGGATGAAGAACAAGAAAAACAAGAAAAATGGGATGAAGAAAGAGAAAGAACGAGGGAAAGAGAGAGAGTAGATGAAATAATAAAATATACATTTCAAGGATGAGCAGTAACTCGCCATATTTGGAGAGGAGTCTAAATTTACTATACCTCAAGTGTTGAGCTTTGGACTTTTGACTAGTCCAATGTAGAAGTTTTTTTATATATAGCTAAAATTTGAACTTCCATTGGCATTTGGCCATTGCCAATGCTCTAAACATGGCAAATTGGAAGTCTGAATTTATATGCATATAAACAGTACTCCTATTGGACTTGAAGGACGGGGAGGTGACACACTCTCAACTACTAAGAATATATTGATATATATATATATTAGCTTTTTAATACCAGAAATATACAAATACACATGAATATATGTATGTATGGACGTATGTATGTATGTATGTATAGGTATGTGTGTGTGTGTGTTTGTGTATTAATATTATACTTTAGATCACGTTTATTAACGAATAACACTCAACTTATGCCGTATTTTTGTTGGTGTTTGCATACATTAACGACCGAATGTTGAAACATGTAAAAAGACGACTAAAAATCTTAATCCAGTTAATTTGCACAAAAAGCTATAGCTGAATCCATGCACCCAAAACACATGCATAAGGCTTCATTAATTGACTTATATCACAGTTTTGATCATTAATGTTAGGTCTTCATGCACGCATCACGTTGTAGTAGTGCTAGCTCAATGCAATATACACAACATTCCTAGATCGATTTATAATGACCCGGATATTTGGTAACAATTCAAATTAAAACTGGGCTGCTATCTTCATCAACATAAACCAAAGCTCCATTCAATCTAGTAAATATATATCTTGTGTGAGATTTGACATGTTCCCACACATGCCATACATTCATAATTCATTCACACCGCTCGATCTAGAAGTAATTAGCAGTAAAAATTAGCTAGAAGTATCACACAATATTAATTAGACCGTACGATCGGACAGCATGAATATTATCCAAATCCACTTTTTAGTACTCCAAAGAAAAGAGTACTATGGCTATCAAAACATGATCGATCGAGTTAATATCATCAATATTTTGTTAAAAAAATATATACATATATAGTACATACTAAGGAACATTTATATAATGCACATTAATTAAATTATAATACCTTGAGCAAATTATTCCTTCGTAAAAGCCAAATCTTTGTAGGCCTTATGTTCAACTTCATCGAAATTGCTATATAGTGCTATCTATATATTAATTCACATATATTATACAAAACTGTAACTCCAAGACGTGGCAGCATATAGACTACGATACGATACGATAACCATGCGCGCATAAGCAACAAGAAGACACAACTTCTTCCAACATTACAAGCAGCACGTCACAAGACATTCACCTCATCAGTACTATCTATACACGACACGAAGATTGCAAATATCGGAACAACCCGAACCAAAGCATATACGAATGAAGCAACCTAGCCTCTTACAGACAAAAACAAATTATCAAAGCACCGATTGAAGGGTGCAATGTATATCTCGATCCAATATTAATCTATATATTCTGACTACTTTTTTCTGGAAGTTGCTACGTGTAATCTCTTCAAGCCGCTCGTTACCGAATGCGGTGTGCATCTGTCATGGCGGTGGCATGCATGAACCCAATTTAATTTCTCAGAGATGAGTACTTGCGAGACAAATTAGTAAATGGCCGGGCAGAAGTCGAAGGGATATATACCACATGAATGAATTCGATCGTCACATTTTAGAATATTGGAAGAGATCAGAGAGACAGACACGGACTTTTTGTTGGAGACGGCAAGAGTATACGTACGTAGCTATCAAGCAAGGAGCGAGAGGATCGACTAAAGTACTACTGCACCGAATTGATTCTCAGCTACCTCCCTCTTTTCAAAAGCTCTTGCTGTTTAACTATATATATAGTTTTGCAAGCTGCAGTACTATCAATGTCCAAAGAAACATTACATAATTGCTTAAAATTAAATACTACTTTTCGAGTTCCCGGTAAACATGATGACCTGCTAACAACATTAATAACAGTTCTACGATCGATTGAGCTCAATTTTCTAAGTGCTAAACCGACTGATCACTGATCAAACGTATTAGATTAATAGCTAGCAAACAGATCGTACTATTCAGGGAAAAAAATCAAATGTGTTTAATTACTAGGGTTTTTTAGGCCTCATGTGATGACTTAATCTAGGCCAATATAATACTAAATGCATACCCAATAATATATATAAGTGGAAATCCAAGTAAAAATCAATAGATCATAAAAGAACCCATGATGAAGGACAAATTGAAGTACAAAAGAGGGTTTGAAGTTCATACATCCTAGATTTGGTGCTTTGCTCTGCCTCGTCTTCTTAGTTTCTCTTGCGAGGGTTATGGGGCTACCACTTGTCGTATTATAGCACCCCGATCTGTGGCTGCAATTTCTGTCCGTTGGATGAATCTATTAGTCTTCTTTTTTTTCTTTTTTTTTTTTGCATCTTTATATATATGTTTTTGTCTGATCTGTTTACACGTCGCTTCTCGCCGATCGAAGGTGCCAGAGTTTGCATGCTAAGAACTAATAAATGAACGACGCTGGCCTGTAAATTCCGGCTCACAGCTAAAAGGGATTAAATCATTCTGGTTTTTTTTTTATATCATTAGTGGAGTACTATGTCACCCCACGTACGTCTCTAATTCGTCCAATTACAGAAGATATCGATCGGACAATAACTATCGATCTCTGATCTATAAGTCTCTACTTAATTCGTAGTTCTTTTTCCCCTACGAAAGATATATAGACTTCTATATTGGATATATTATCCAAGCCATAAATATTGGAGGAGTGGAGATTCCCTAATAAAAAAAACTACCATATATACAGCAAAAATATCGAAACTTTTGAGACTCCATTTCATTTGCTTTCACCTGTGATAATAATTATCGAAGTTTAGAGTCGAAGCTGGACTAATAGGTACTCTTATCTCAATTGATCCCCTCAATGCCTCACTTTTTATGTGCTCAATCCCTCGCCGTCCACTCCATGGCCCCCCTCAGCCTCGCTATATGTCATTTCTTAACACAAGTTATCCCTTATATATAATTAACAATTTACCAGCTTTCGGCATTCTCTCTATGCCAACAATGTATAAATCTCAAGTGATTTCTTTGGGCGTATGAGTTCCTTGGAAGATTACACAAAAAAAAAAAAAAAAAAAAATTGAGGCTGCATATATATATATATATAATTTTTTTTTTCCTTTAAATTTCTTAACTGAGCAAGACGAATGATCTCATGTCCATTTGGAACAAGCCAAAAAGCCCAAGTCAAGAATCTCTAAATCCACCAGGCACCATTCCAAGAAGGTCATCATGATCAACAATATATCGAGGACTCTTATGCCTCATTTGGATGTTGGCATCATGAGATGAGAAATTCTGTAAATAATAGTGAAAATATAGTTTGAGTTAAGCTCAATATTTTATTGGATTTTGATAAATAAAAGAGAAAAAATTGAATAAAAATATTATATATAAAATTAAAATATTGTTAGAATATAATTTTTTTAATTAATATAATTTTTGTTTTAGAATTTAAAAAAGTTGAATTTTTTTTTGTGTCTTATTTAGAAGTTTGGAAAAGTTATAATAATTAGATGAGAAAATTGAAAATTTGAAATTGAAAAGTATTTGAATTTAAGTGATATTTGGAAATGAAATGAGATAAGATAAGATGGAATGAGATGAGTTGAAATAGCTATCCAAACGAGGCCTTATTGTTTTAGATTTACATTTGATTTTTTTTTATTGGACAATTTTTGCTACTGATTCTAAGATCTTTTTAATTTTTATTTTTAATATTGCAGTCAAATTTTACTTGAAATTTGAGGTTGTTCACGTGGAGTTTTCATGACCTCGAATCAGCATATCTAGACGAAATGACGGTAATGTTCTCTGAAATCCCAGCTCCCTTTCCTTCTTTTTCAATTGCGGGTTTTTCTTTGTTCTCTATCAATTTTTACTCTGATTCTACTTTGACTCCAAAAGTCATGTGGAGTCCAAGTTAGAAGCAGTACTCCAGAATCGAAGTCAAGAGTACAATGCGAATCCCATTTAAACTCCAAATTTAAATTTTGAAATCTTGAACCCGTTAGAGATCGACCATATATAATCCTTGTAGTTAAAGATAACAATTATTATATTTTCAAATCGATGTGTAAAACATACTATCTAAATCACTTAAATGATAATACTTAATTAATTTGTACAATTTAAATTTTAAAATTTATCTTTTAAATCAAATTATATCATGTAAATAATATTTGGTGTAGATGTCTTAAAATAATAGTATTCCAAATATGAACCAACTAAATTAATAGTAATTAGGTTATGGCCTTTGCCTTAGCTAGGCCGCTATAGAATGATAGTATGGAAAATGAATTGTATGGTACGTACGTACGTAAGTCATTTGCACTCATTTAAAAAAAAATTAGACAAATATGAGACCTACATGAAAATTTTATTTTTTAATATTGGACCTCATTGTTTTTTCAAAATGAATATGTAGAACTTGTACACCCTAAAACAATATTTAGCATTACTCATAATAATACTGTTGAAAAGCTCTCGTAGAAAGAAATGCCCTAAAAATAATATTAATATAGTTTTAAGAAATAAAACTCTTTTAAACCAATAGTTTTAAGAATTAAGGATGGTAAAACGGTGACGATAATTTTTTTTTTTATTTAATCCCTTTAAAACCTATTTCCATTCTACTTTTAAGAAAGAGAGATGCAGGCAAAGAAAGCGGAAAATAAATGGATTAGCACGTGCATTATCTATTCAAAATGATATATATATATATATATATATATATATATATATATTAACAAAATCCAAATAAAAAAAGATTGATCAATTATTTATAATATGATCTCAAAAAGGAGAAGAAATATTTTTTAAAAAAGTCGAAAAAAGATTAATTGAAATAATCATACCAAGTCTTTTTTTCCCCATTATTTCAGAAGTCGATGGCAAAGAGGATAGCATGCCTGAACAAGTACCGACACTAAAAACCATGAAGCCTGGTACAACTTGTAGAGGGACCCAAAGCTGGGGGATGGAGCTGCATTTATCACAAGACTGAAATAATCTCGAATTGGACCACTTGGTACATGCATCTCTCATGTTGGGCTTCAATTTTATTTGCACTGAAATGAAGTACGCTTTTTTTAAATGCACAAAAAATCCCAATTAATTATTAACGTTGGATCGACACAAATGGGCATTATGTTGTAATGTTTTTTTTTGAGGATATTATCTAGGAAAAAGTTTACTTACTATTATTCAACAACATTAATTGATCGATGTACGTACTTACGTAGCTTATATTAGAATATCTGATGAGGACCCTAGTAATTCTTGTTTTATATGATCTTTTTTTTTTTTGATAGGCGTTTTATATGATCTTAATAAGCCGTAATATGAATAGATTAGAACAGTACAGACACAGTACGTACGTAATACCTTTATATAAGTAATCAAAATTGGTTTTGAAAAATGAAGCATTTTAATAATGCAGAAGCTGGCAGTCTGGCCATGACCACAAAATTCATAGCAAAAAGGACGGGGTGGTACTTGTTATTCTTTTTAGAAGGGTGGCCAGGCAGGGGTCTGTGCACGTGGGAGCTAGCTCTAATGCCATACATGCATGAGTGATATGATCTACTATATATATATATATATATATATATATATATATATTATTTATTTATTTATTTCTTCCGAATTTCCACGTTGGAGGGTAAATTCTGTTGGTCATGATTAAAATAATACTTGGGGTCCTCCAAAGGCCCACAAAGATAGTCATTGATTCACCACTTTCTCCCACATATTTCACGTCATTCTTGTGTGCATAATTCCCCAAGTGTATGCAATATTATGCTGCGCTAGTAGCTTTATTTCCTTCAAATTAATGCTCCGCGCGAGGATATATAATATATATAAAACGTGACGATGGAACGAGGGTCCTATCGTGATCGTGAGAATGATAACTACCTCTCTCTCTCTCTCTCTCTCTCTCTCTCTCTCTCTCTCTCTCTCACACACACACACACACACAGATCGAGTAGCAAATACATGAACCTAGAGATCAGACGAGAAACTCGTGTACTGAAAGACCTGACGTTTAAGGCAGGCGTGTGTGAGTTTGATATATAAGCTTATTAATTTGGCTTCCATGCAGCTCTCTCCCCATCATTTGATTTATTTTTAATATATTCAAGACCATATGTGTCGCATGAATCACATTCCTAGCTAGCTGGGAATGGGATTAGTTCCTTAATTTTTTTATTTAGTAGCTTTGTTCATACGTACGTAAGGATGTCCAAATTGGGTACCCACCAATCTTTTTACCCATATCATTCGGATATTAATCTTTTCGATCCAATCAAATCACTTGGAGATCAAGACAAAAGTTTTTCCTCCGTGGGAAAAGAACAAAGCCGACTTTATATGCGCCCCTATATATTACTTTCATCATGATTACTCCCAAATTGAGATCCTGATAAAAATCATTTGTTAGGCAAGAAAATTCTGATCATTTCCATGTGGAGATCAGATGCATATCTGTTTTAGATAAGACTTGTACAAATTACGGGATAAACAAAAGTACTGAAAAAGATGCATATCTGCTTATAAGGTAACGTAGTTTAATGTGGTTCATTACTTTATTTTACAACAAAAATAATATTATAATATAACATATAACATCAAATCATGTCATTTTATAAATTTATTTTTATATTATTTAGTTTATAAAGTATTTCTTAAAAGAAAAACAGAGTCAATGGAAGAAAACGCGAGACTTGTCATGTAAATGTACTTAAAGAACGAACAAAAAGAAAAACTAGGAGGGAAAAAAATAGTAGCTAGCGCTTATAGGAAACAGAGAGTTGAAGTGAGCACAGTTATATACAGTAACGTCCCCATGACCCCCTGCACCCAACCACAGAAAAAGCAAAAGATATCCTATTTTCAATATCTCATTTTACTGTAGGAATTATATATAGAAACTAAGGCTGGGAGCGTAATACTGCATGCCATAAGTCTATGCTTCCCAGCTAATGGCGGCTCATCATGTGATGATCACTTGGTAATTAAGGACCATCTTAATTGTGTGAAATCAGAGATCAAATCTTCATCATTAATCCAACCTTTTCGATATTGATTTTCATATTGCACGTGAAGAGAAGTTTCAAACTTACATAATTTGCTTTGGGGGAATAATTGATAAAGAAAACGTTCAGCTTCTTTTGGGTAAGACGTGGTAAAAGGATATAACAACAACTTGATTAAACTATAATAATCCGAGTAAGGAGCTCATCTACAGAAAGTTTATGCATTATGGTGTAAATGGACCTTTGCTCATTCGTCATAAATGGAAAAAAAATGTACATTTTAGAAAAATTGCCCGTTTTAATACTCTTTTTTTTCCTCTAATCAAGCGAGTATAATATTAATAGAGTAAAAGATTCATATTATATAGTTAGGGGGTAGATCCTTTCTCACAATGTATCAAGAGAATACATCTAGGAAGAATAGCTAAGGGTAAAGATACAACCAATAAGAAGATTGGTCTCAACCCATTGTTCAATTAAATAAATAAATCGATTTTGTGATCGATACGTTTTTTGAACTTTCCAATGATCAAAGGATTTTAATCCAAGATGAACATCCTCAATGATAAGAAAAATTTGCACATTTGATGTGATGATGTAAGCATGTTCGATTGTTATTGTGACCAGAAGATTAACATCTCCTTCTAAAATGATTGATTTGAGATGGAGAGAAATTGCTTGTTGTACTGCACTTGATAGGCTGATATATATATGAGTTATTCATGATCTAAACCCTTTAAAATATACCTAATACGTGAAATATTTAATTAAATGAAATATAATGTAGAGTTAAAATTTGAATAGAAGACGTTTATTCTGATATTATGTGAAATCATTATTTTATATCAAAAGTTTAAAATGATAGGAATATATAAATTTAATTATTTGTATTATATTATTAACCAACATAATTATAACATTTTTTATTTAGTAAATTAATTAATTTGTTAATAATCCAAGAAATAATAGATACTACTTTCATATGGAAGACGCGCGCGCGCATATATATATTTATATATATATGTATATATATACAGTTATGCATGCAATCGTGTATCAAAAAAGCAAAGAGATCCTATCAAAAAATAAAAAAGGCAAAGAGATAAAATAAAAAATAAAAAGGAAGAAGAAGAAGAGGAGGAAGAAGGCTTTAATAATGGTTTGTACCACGCCGAGTAAGATGAGCTGACCATGGGAACGCGTCGTATTGAAAGCACGTGTCTCGCGATACGACCTCTGGTCGGAGAGACAACTTTCTCATATATACAATTTTAATTTTAATTTTTCTTCTTAATTCTTGGGTCCAGAAAGGAAGTCAAATGTCCACTAGGTGATCTGCTTCTCCTTCTAGTTTGCAGCGACTCTGCTTCTCTCTCTCTCTCTCTCTCTCTCTGACCCTCAAAAATGTATCCTTTTACGTCATCTGTACGTACTCTCTCTCTCTCTTCTCTCTCACACACCATCCAGGCGCCTGCCTAGCTACTCCTTCATGCACCGTCCAGGACACTCTCTCTCCCACTCTCTGCCTCTATAAATAAAACCGTCCAGCATTTCAGTCGTCTCCCAAACTGCGACTTACTGGTGAAGCGAGCACCAATATAAGCAAGCTTCAAATACAAACAAACAAAGCTGATCACTAGGAAAATGAAGCTTGCTTTTGGTGCTATTCGGCCATGCAATACCCCACCTGTATCCAAATGCACGGTTTCCATGCACTACTACTCTTCCATCTCGGCCACACCCAACCACAAAAGCATCACATTCCCACAGTTTGAGGTCTCCTGCAGCTCCCTCAAGCACGACTCCTCACAGCGCAGCCTCGCTGCTGCTCACTCCGTCAAACTCGGCAAGAGGTGGATGGAGTTCCAGGGTATTAACAACTGGGAGGGCCTGCTTGACCCTCTCGATGATAATCTACGCCGCGAAATCCTCCGCTACGGCAAGTTTGTCGAGGCAGCTTATCGTTCTTTTGACTTTGACCCCTCCTCCCCAACCTATGCCATGTGTCTTCACCCCAGAAACTCACTCTTTAGCCGGACCGGAATTGTGGAAACAGGGTATAAAATCACCAAGAACCTGCGAGCCACTTGTGGAGTCAAGTTGCCACGTTGGTTTCACAAGGCCCACCCCAATTGGGTGTCCACCCAGTCCAGCTGGATTGGCTACGTGGCGGTCTGTCAAGACAAGGAGGAGATCGCCAGGTTGGGACGACGTGACGTGGTGATCGCCTATAGGGGCACCGCAACATGCTTGGAGTGGCTTGAGAATCTACGTGCTACCTTAACCGATTTACCTAATCAGCTCGACGTTCCCAAGGAGGATGGGCCCATGGTAGAGAGCGGATTTTTGAGCCTCTACACATCCAGAACCGACGCGTGTCCTAGCTTGCAAGAAATGGTGAGGGAAGAGATCGCAAAGGTGATCGAAACATACGGTGATCAAGACGAGCCCCTCAGCTTCACGATAACAGGCCACAGCCTGGGTGCGGCATTGGCTACACTCACTGCATACGATCTCACCACCAATGAAAAAGCGCCATTGGTGACGGTGATATCATTCGGTGGGCCACGCGTAGGGAACAAGGGCTTCAGGTCCCACTTGGAAGAGAGTGGGAGCAGGATACTTAGGATTGTGAACTCGGATGATGTCATCACCAAACTACCTGGCTTTGTGTTCAAGGATTGTGAGATGGCAAGGAGGCAGGGTGTAGACGTGGATGGGCTTCCGGGATGGTTACAGAGGTGCGTGGAAGAGATGCAGTGGGTATATGCAGACGTCGGACAAGAGCTTAGAGTAAGTAGCAGGGAGTCACCGCACCACGTCATCAAAAAGGGTGATATGGCCACGTGTCACGACCTGAAGACATATCTTCATTTGGTCAACGGTTTTGTGAGTTCTACCTGTCCTTTCAGAGCTACCACGCAGACGTGAATCAGTGCAGCTGAGTAGTTCAATCCAACCTAGAGAATACATGGGGTTTTGAGTAATTTTAAGTCTTCTGACCTCATCGCACATAATTAATTGGTGCACGTTGTACATTTGACTTTTGTAGGGAAAACTTTTTTCGTTTTGTAACGGGAATTAGACGATTCTTACCCATTCATGCTATATATTTTGCAATGTTATTCTTTCATCTCAGATTATATTTCACAATCCAATTAATTGACAAAGCTGACCCGGTTTTCACGTCAATTTAAAATAATTAAATCATTTAAAATGTCGCATCAATTAATATATAAATAAAATAAAATAAAATTTAAGACAAAAAAATAATATTTTTCTTAATTAAAATGATTAATGTTAGCATATCAATGATTTTACGCGTATGTTTATCTTCCTAACTATTAGATTATATTGATCTCATACTTAATACGTGAGCACTAATGTCATTAATTTAGACCTAATTACACAATATCTGATTTTCAAATGGACAATCAGGTTGGAACTCCACCATCATTTTATTAAAAAAAATTAATACATGAGCTAATTAAATATCATATCAAAGTCAATTGATCAAAATACCAATGATTTCTATTCACTTTTTTGGAAAATAGTAACGATAATTAAAAATAGTGATAAAATATGCCAGATTATTAGGAATTTTGCATTTTCACCTCCAGCTATCAAAATTGACATATTTGATCCTCAAACTACTACAAGTTGCCACTTATTGGCCAAAGATCAGTACAATTACAGGGACCCAGAAAGTATAATCTTGGCCAATTTGTATATTTTTTCTATATATATATATATATATTTTACTTTTGTTCTTAGTCTTATCCACAATTCGTAACTAATTCTCTTCAATGGTCAGTGTTAAATGATGGCTTGTAAATTGTCATTTTTTGATAGATTTGTTTTTTTTTTTTACATATTATCAAATTAGAATTTGATCTCACTTAAATTTTATGATAACTATATTTTATTTTGCTGTTTTATTTCAAGAAATCAAATTGAAATATAATATTCACATTAGATTATTTCTCTTTTAAAGTTTGTAACTATCTAGGTGAAACATGATTAACAAAATACCCCCAAGTTCACTTGATGGTTAGCTACAAAGTATGCAAATGCTCTGCTTAAAAACTTTTAAATATGTGTCAATACTGCTATACATTATTTAGCAAAATGCAAAACTTAGTTTATGGTAATTTACATATATTACCACTTTTTTATAATTCCTATATAGATTGTTTTTATAGTTCAACCTTCTCTTAATTGCAACATATGAAAAATTCAGATGTAAGATTATCAGTATTCATGAAAGAATGCAAATTTGAAATTTATTTTTCTTATTTTTTACTCGATTTTTTATCAATTAGTTAAAGGTATTTTTAAAATTCTCCAATTCAACTATTTATTTTAGACCTAAAATATTCGACTCATCTAAACTTTTATATCCGGTTTCGTCTCTAAGTACAAAGCGTCATCTATTCTCACTGCATGTGCCTAGAATTTGAAAAAAAAAAAAATGGATTCCCAAAACTAGAATTAGTTTCTGCTCTCTCTCTCTCTCTCTTTTTTTTTTTTTAAAGAATACATTTTATTAGAAGATTTTAGGCATTACAAAAATAATTTTAAAAATGAAGCTTATTAGATGAGCAAGTGGTTAATTACAAAGTAACGTGAATGATTGGAATATTGGAGTAAATGAATTTGAACTCAAAGTAGCTGTTTTGACTCGATTAAGTTAGACGGTGGTCGTGTAGGGTGGTGATCCATCACAATCAAGTTTGAAGATTTCCCAAATGTACTTATTTTAATTGGATGCATAAAACGCCAAGCGATGAACTGGTTATAGTGACGTTTGATGCATGTCAAACTCATGCATAATTATATAACACATTACATGCATTATGCTTTTGTCGTCATCTACTTATACCTATCTTTTTTTTTGGGGGTGGTGACCGTGGTGTGGGGAAGGGGGAATGCACTGTTTACAATCCAATTTCATACACTTAAGATTGTGTTTGGGTGCTGAAGTGTTTTTTGATGATCTGTGTTGGTCTACGAATAGAAGTGTTTTGTGAGTCCTATTTAGATATATTTAAATGTATGAAATAGGTTGAGATATATTTAACTTTTTATGTGAAGTTAAAAAAATAGCATATTCTGTTAATAATTTGTTTGGAATAAATTGAGATGCATCTTACATCCAAATTAGCCTAAGAATAATTTAAAAAGTTGCTTTGTGATGAGAATTAAGTAAGATGTTCCAAATCATGGGTCACAAAAATGAAATATTTTATTTAGGTTTTGATGTGAAGATAAGAGAGATAATTTAAGAAAGCCAACAAATAAAAGAGAGAGAAACACAACTTCCTACTATTCACCCACACTCCACACTCTATACTTTTTAATATTTTTTAATATTTTTTTTAATTTTTTTTTTGAATTTATTTTTTTTTAAATATTTCAAATTTTTTATTCACTATTCATAAAAAAAATATTTGATAAAAAAAAATTAAAAAAAAAAGTAGAGTGTGGAGTGTGGTGAATAGTAGGAGGTTGGGAAGATTATTTCAATGTTTATTAGAGTCGATCTCTGTTAAATTTCAGTCTTATTTATTATTTATCCCATCAAGTCTTGAATGTACATTATAAGGACCCCCATCAAATCAAAACAAAGCATAAGTGGTCAGGTCAAATATCGGATCAACAATTAGCAGTAAACAATCAATATTATTAGATTTTCTAATTATTTTTTGATAACCATTTAACAAAAATAAAAAGAGGAGAGAGCAAGTGAGGCTGGAAAAGTAAGAGGGAGAAAAGCTGAAAAGTTAAAATGGTGGGATAGCATTATCATAGCAATATGGACGGTATAAGAGATCGAGTAGGAACGACGCGTTAGCTAGCGCTGATCTCCGCGGTGAGTGACTTTGATTCTTGAAGTTTGAAGGAATGCTGAAAGTGGAAACCAAGTCCATGAAAATGTTTGGTGCCTTCAAATGTTATTTTTAGAAGTGTTTTTTTTAGTATATATTTTTTTGATATTTAAAAAAGTTATCACGAATAAATTTATGTCTTTTTTTATAAAAATACTAAAGTACAATGGGCATCATATTTGGAGGGTATCTTAGATCTCGTTTAGATAGTAAAATGTTTCATCTCATCTTATTATTATAATTTTCTCAAATTTTTAT